>JAIPRL010005959.1:0-29598 GCA_025469235.1 Pemphigus obesinymphae | reverse complement strand
CACTAAACGAGGTTCATAATTATTCAGGAAACATAAAAAGGAAAATTTGAGTAATTCTTGAGTCAAATTGTAATTTCTTATATATTTACATGTATTTTTAATATAGCTGGTATTACCCCACTATATGATGGGCAATACCGGTCATTTTCATTTTTTTTTTTAAATTTAAAAAAATGTATTACCTACCTAATATTAATTTAAAAAATCTGAAACTCATGTATATTATACCTAACATATTTCTACATAAATTAAAACCATTAGCAAGTATTTTCAACTTATAGTAATTGAGATATTGTAATTCTTGCTTAGGTGGTCGCTATTCACCCACCTTCCCCTACGACTTAAACACAACGTAAACACTATATATACACACATACGGTATATACTGATACTATTTACATTCAAATTATTGAAATTGGCCAATATTATTATGTGATTTCTACTCTGTTGTACTTTTTGGTTACTATAGATTGTGATTTCTGAGTTATTGTAATTTAACAAAGTATATATCCGGATAAAATGTAATGTTTATTTGGATAATGGATATATTCCGAAATAATATTTTGATATAACATACAATTTTAAAGTGTAAAACTGTAATATTTATGTAGGCATATCACACAGCACTCCACTCAAAATGGTTTTTATCGACAAAAATAATTGATCATTGTTTGAAATTCAATATATCAAACAACGGTAGGTATCCTACTCAACGACCAAAGTACCTCCAACCCCTACTGACCGGAATTTTTTATCAATTAATTTGTATACAATTATACACGTAACATCATTGACAACTATTTAAAAAATGTATTCACTTTTTAAATAATCATTGAATATATATTATATATATAATAATAATTGACAAATATTTTTTCAGGTTAATGAGTTTAAAATTTGATTATGCCAGTAATAGTATTTCTCATTAACAACAGACCCGTGTATGGAATTGTTTCTCTACCCTATATTTACGACATATCAATATACTTGACTTGTTATTATCGTGGATATGAAGATAATGAAATATAAGATATGAAAATATCAAAATCAAAAACAATCATTTTTTTTTATAACCAATTTTTATGCAACAAGGCAATTTTTTCGTAACATTTTAACTTATATCAATCATAGCGAATAATGTTTGAATAAACGTTTAACCGTATTCGTTAGTTTGTACACGATAGTTATTCCCCAAAAACTCGTCCTCATACCATTACAGCTATTCGACGTATATAGTATATAAAAATAAATATTGCCTGTTATAAATAATTTTAAACGAGAAAATTAAATTACCGGAAGACCATAATATGTAACATACACAACTCGATCAGAACCGATTTTAGACTGAAATGATAAAAAACTAACGAAACTTCCACTTTGTACACGAATATATAATTTTTATTTTTACTATCAGTTATTATGTATTCTAAAAATTTTGAACTGAAATTATAAACTCATTACCCAAATTGAATAAATTATGAACAAATATTACCTCTGTATTACCAGAAATGTCGAATGATTATGTAATAATTTTAAATGTAAGAATTAAAATGAACAATATTGATATAAAATAAAATAATTTTATTATATCTATAAAAACCCAGAGGTAAAATATATATTTTAAATATTTAACATTCATAATTATTTTTTGCTTAACTTGAATGAAAATGTGTAATTATCTAATAAAAAAAAGTATCACATTAGTGAAACTTTTGGAGATGAAACTGAGAATATACAAAAAAGTAGAAAATACTGTGAATTTAAATATGTTTTCACAATGTTTGTCGCATTACCATACTAAGTCAATCAGCAAACGTTTGTATCTATTCGACTAAATCGTTATGTTGCATATGTGATAGACATGCAGAGACAACAAATCACCCGTTCCAATCTCTTTAAATCTTACTTCCGTGACATGATAAACGTTAGATTTTCTCTTAAAAATATATTAAATTGTCTACATAAAACGTAAATAATATATAATTGAATTCGGTAGTAGAATAAAACGTTTTGAAATGTCGTTGTTGGAAAAAGAACAGATACAAATTCGAATGTTCTGGTTAATAAATGTAGAATGGTTAATAAAACAAAATGGTCAAAATGATTATTTTATCAATATGTCTACTTTTCGTATCTACATTTGTGTTTATAGTTATTTTCATAAACTTATCTGCACTACAAGTATTATTACGATTCGTGTAATGTGCACGTGAGTGCGTATATATATATATATATTTGCAACCAAATATAAATAAAACATAATAGGATAGTTTTATGCCACTTCGGTACGATCTACAACGGCTAAATGGCCGGTGACGACGATTCCGGTCGTTAACCAATATGATATTATCCATACGCCACGTGCAGTAATGTACTACCACCGGCACTAAACGGAGGTATTGCACAGAACTCGATGATACCTGTGTAAACGGCTGTTACGTCATAATATATATGTTTCTGGTATTATCGTATAATCTATCATTGCTTTGTTAAACTATTGTCCCTATAGTGGATAGTGATAATTTAAACAGTAGTTATAATAGGTGGTATGGTACGCAAATTTCAATCGTTTATGTACATTTTGGCGTAAAAATATTAATAGTCTTACGGGATAATATTTAAAAATCATTTTTAATCCGCCGTTTCCTCGCGAGCTGAGAGATTTGGATTTTATGAACAAAAACGGATTTTTGACTTATTTTAATTAAATTAAAATAATTTAAATTTTATTTTAAATTATACAGGGGTTCCCTTATAAAAAAAAAACTTTTTTTTTTTTTTTTTTTTTTTTCATTTTTATATTAATTGTGGGTTTCTTCGGTATCTTATAGACTTGGCAATAGTATTCCGTCGTCATATTATTATATGACGTGCAATGTAAATGTGTAGGTGGATAGTTTACAAGTTTGGCTCTTGTGCCATTGTCATATATGAAAAGAGCTGTGAAAATATGAATGATGGACATCTAATAGATTCAGATTTCATCCCATTATCATACAAGAGAAAAGCCGTAATGATATATTACCGGTATATTATAGATTCGGTTTATATGCAGTTGTTACATAAGAAATTAGCTGTAATGATATGCTTGGATATTTGATAGATTTAGATTTTATACCGCTGTTATAATGATAAAGAGCTATAAACGTGATACGATAATATAGTTACATGCATTTGTAATATACATGACTTGGTGACGATACATATGGGCACCGTTATTGTAATTATAATAATAATAAAAAACGAGTGGTGAACTATGTGTATTTATATTTAATTCTAAAATATAATATAGCATCTCATTTTATGATAATTATTTAATGTAGTGGGACAGATCAGAAACATTTTATCGTATAATATAAGTAAACAGTATAGGTATAATAACTTCATGCAATTTTACAATTAAGATAATATGTTTATAATTATTTATATTATAATATATTATACATACAGCTCATGAAACAATGATATAAACTGACACAATCTCATTTAAATTAAGTTCATTATTTCATGCTATTTCTATAATCTCATTTTATTATAAATCTTACACCTTATCTATCGTAGGAAACTTTTAAAAAAAATATAATAAATGCGCAATTGCGTTATTTTAGATTTAAGTCTTAAATTAAACACAACACATTGAATATTCAATTGTCAATTGTTAAAAAAGAATGATTATAATAAAAAAAAAAAAACTAATAAATAATTAATTACTTAACAATAAAATTGAAACTTAACTTTTTGTAAAATATTTGTCATCAATTATAAATCATGATTTATTAAAGACCCATAAAATGTATTTAAATTGTTTTAACATATACATGAATTGATTAAACTGTGTATTGAATTGATTTGTCGACATAATTGTGTAGTAATAAGTATATCTATGTCTCTATCTAAAAATATATTCATAGGTACAATGACTATATCTAAAGATATATACATAGATGAGACGAATAATAATGTAAAGACATTGTATTGCTATTAATATTATGAACCGTTTTTAAATATTTAAATCTCTAAAAATTCGAAATTAACACTATCAAATTTATATTTGTATACTTAAAATGTAGGAATCTGTTAAAATATGAATTTTCAATATTTTTTTACTACAATCGAATTGTTAATAAATTCTAAAAAAATATTGTATTCACTGTTAAAGGATATTTAAAAAAATTATTATTGATAAAATATATCGATATATATCTCATGTTCAGAAATATATTTCCTATATAACCCTATCTCTAGTATTATAACAAATAATAATGTATAAAATTAAAAAATCTTGAGATTAATAAAATATATATTATGTAACATGATATAATTATGTAGTTATGTATATATTATATACAATGTATTACCTATATAGGTTATAAATATATTGATTATTTATCTTATTAATTAATTTATTATAATAAACGGCATAAACTCATTTTTCAACTATGTAGAACTTAGAGTTACTATACAAATATTATAATTACAATTAAAAAACAACTAAGATGAATACTTAAAAATTAATAGGACGTAAATTAGAGATAAAAGGAGTGATCTTCATTAGTCGTTAACATTAAACGCCGAATAGGCTAATTTTTAATATAGTTTCTAAAACTAAAAATAATAAAGAAAAGGCCAATGGCATGAGTTGGGTGAGGATAAACTTTTATACTGAGCATGGTAATATAAGTCCGGAGAATTTTCTTCACCAAGAAAATAATCTTTTAAGGAAATGTATTCAGATTAAACGCCTGCGATCATCTAATAAGTGCATACCTATATAAGTGTGCGGCCACGAGAGAATAGTCATGCGGATTTTAGATTGATTTAGGTTGATTTATACATAATAAGAATCCAGAAGATCGAAAGAACCTGCGCTAAACTCTTTTGACTAGTCTCGAATGACTAACAGTGTATGGATTCCGAACAACAACACCATAATCCAATATAAAATTAAATTAACATAATATATGAAATTTAATTATGAGTATAATTATCCCAGTAAACATTTAAACATTTATTAAACCTTATATAGAACCTTTAAATTTAATGTTTAACATAAAATAAACATTAAATTTGGTTTAATCAAATGTTGCTAAACCTTTAAGTCAACCTTATTTGAACAATTTTTGAAGGTTCATACAACATTGCATGGCAAGGTTCAATGCAACATTGAACCTTTCTCCTCCCCCCCCCCCTAAAAAGAATATGTAAGCAACCATGCATTTTTATTGTATTTCCCTCCACACCATATTATTGAACTACCTACCTTTCCGAAACGTGTTTTTTTTCTGTACATTTTGCAATAAATCTTAATTCCGGCGAGTGGATTCGAACTTCCGACCATCACTAACTTAACAATTTATAAAATCACGCTTAACGGACCGAGCTACACTCCAATGATACAAACCTAGTCGGAATTCTGGGTACATATAAATGCTCCAGTAATGGTATACGATTACAAGGAAGTCAGAGGATG
The DNA here is from genome assembly GCA_025469235.1 of Pemphigus obesinymphae. Lineage (NCBI taxonomy): Eukaryota > Metazoa > Arthropoda > Insecta > Hemiptera > Aphididae > Pemphigus > Pemphigus obesinymphae. The sequence continues at coordinate 24,128 of JAIPRL010005959.1, read as the reverse complement.
AATTTTTGAATTGCCGCAGCGCATTCAATGGCGGTCAGAACGAGCTATGACCGATGGAAAAATGTGTTGTTCACTAAGGTATAAAACATACTAAAGTCACTTTTTTGGGTAGTCTAAAATCGAATTTTGGATTGCTCAAAATTCAAGGGGAAATAAACCTAACGCCTCACGGTTTTTTCTTCCTTCCTTTTAGCCTAAAGTCCCTGTACATAGGTACTCATTGGGGGATGAATGGAGGGAAATAGCCCTTTTTGGAAAATAAAAATGATTTTTAGTATGTTATATACTGGAGTGTATAACATATTTTGGCATTAAGCCGGCTACGATTAAACTACTATTAAATTCGCAATAACGATTCAAATATTTTCTCTACTTCGATGTGCCTATATTATCGTATATTATTCTACAGGCACATAACACTCATTTCCAAAAGAATTTTGATATAGGTAGCCGAGAAGTGGACCTACTTTTCGTAGTTTTAGATACGTCTTCCCTTTTTTTTAACTCAATATCCATAGGTGCCTATGAGCTATAGAAGGCTAGCGAAGAAACATATCCTCCTGGAGAATAACTTTATCATGAATTATTACTGAAACTAGTATAGTTTATAACATGAAAATATTATAATTCATTTAGGTCTGCCCCTTCCAAAATCTATCCTATAGGCGTTAAACATTGAAATTTGAACAAAATGATAATGTTGAATGAAACATTGTTTTTTAAAGGTAGTGTTGAACATTAATTTTTAAACATTTAATATTTAAATATTCCGTGAAATGTTATTTTACATTAAATTTTAAACATTAATTTAATGTTTATTAAACGTTTATTCTTGAACATTTAACTATTAACGTTACATCAAATGTTCAAGATTACAAAATTTTTATTGGGATAATACTATTATTAAACTCTAATATAATTAATAATGTAATATAATGTAATATAGTATAGTATAATATACTATAATTATACTATAATTCTAATCATTATTATTATTATTATTAGATAGGTGTATATTTAGTAATTAAAATAACATAATGTGTAACACTGTAACATGCTTGTAACATTTATTATGCTCGGTATCAATGGTATATTTTAGTATATAAAATCCAGTATTTTATGTATCCGTTATCGTTGATTTATTTGAATTAAAGTAAATTAGTTATGTATATTTTAATTGAAATTGTGGCTTGTATAAAAGTAGCAATATGTACTATGGCGATCCAAACCCCAGGAATTTATTTAAAATATTAAAAACTATAGATTTTTGTATATTTCCCATATCATATAATGTTCAGTCGGTTGATCACAACCGAATGGCGAGGAAATGGAAAATATATAATATATATATATATATATCAATTTAAATAATAAAACAATAAAACATACAGGTAATGGTATAAGGTAACGGTCCAATGACAACTTCAAAATAGGTCATAAATACATTTTTAGAAAAATAAATTTGTATATGTATTCTTTATACGTTTTACAAAAAAAAAAAAAAAACTATTTAATCTCTGTAATAGGGATAATGTATACTAATGGAACAAAAGCAATTTATTTTTCTACTCAGTAGTCTACATTACAGCAGCTACCTCAAAGGTATATATTATTAAGAGTGTTTTCTAATAATCTTTTTTTTTTTTTTTAATTATACTTGGTCAAAAGAATAACGGGAAACGAAGAATTACCTATATTTGTAAAATAAATTTCTCCGAATAGTTCATTTCCAAGTAAGAATTATTTACAACACAACGAGGTGAAATTAAAAATATTTATTCATCAAGTACCTACCTATCATCTGGCATTTTTACTATTTTTTTCTTTTAAACACTTAATTGAAAACTCGTTCATAAATAATAATTACTTATATTTATAATTATTTCAAATATATAAATATTTTACTAAAAATTAACATTCATAATTATTTTATTTTCCCATTAACTAAAAATAATTAGCTTTTGAAATATATAATTTGAAACCTAGTCTACATTGAATAAATACTTTAAAATGTAATACTCATTTTACTCACTACATAGAATAATATTGTACTCATTAAGTAGATATTATTTTTAACTGATCGATATAATAACTGTCATCGACACGTATTAATACATAGATTTACCTACATAGAAAGTTAAATTAATTGAATGGTGTTATTTCTAATTTTTATTTCTGTAATATTTCACTATTTATTGCACGATTTTAAAAAACACTATGAAAACAGTTACATCTTATTTATAGTAGTTAATCATTTATAGTTATAAAAATTGTATTTACAATTCATAAAAATTATATGGGGAAATTTAAAACAGATATTTAGCTTATTGGGACCATAAAACACGTTATTACAATAATAACAATAACAATAAAAACATTCTCAGTGGTTAAATTGCAGAATTAAAATCGTTCATGAACTCCCTCAGCGAATGAAATCATTCATTCTCTCCTTAATGTTACTGATTTAAATATCACAGTATAAAACAATAATAATTTAGAAAATAATAAATTGTCCGTCATTAATTATTTAGTTATAATACCCCTAATATCAATTTAGCTACTAGGTACTATTGTTATCACTAATAATTCGTTTTATCTTATGAATAAATTAGTGATAATAATGTAAAATACGATGAATTAATCAAATAATGAAAAATTTTAAAGCTATTTAAATTCAAATTTAAATAATAAATAAAATAGTAAATAATATACAAAATCAAAAATTCAACTGTTGTTTACAAGTTTGTTTGAATTTTGAATAAACTCTTGAGAATAAAGAAATTTATTTTATTATATTTATACCTAAAGAAGGAAATATGTCTATTGCCTATCTGTTAATAAAAAACTTTTAGGGTCAGAAACTCCGGTAGGTAGACAATAGAGTAGAAAATGCATGCCACAAATTTAATATAATATGTTGATATAACATACTTTAAGTATATATAGAGCACAAAACAATATAAAAGTGGTCTAAGTATCGATCTTTATTAGATTAAAACAAAAGTTAATTTATTGCGAAAATATATTTTTTGTATATCTGTGTGATATATACATAATGTATTTCTAACTTAATAAGAAGTATCGTTAGTAGTAATGTTATGATAAATATTACAAAATTATACAATAATTTAACTTAAAATGTAATATTAATTGAATAATAAAAAAATCTCGTAATTAAAAGTTTTTTTCAGTATAAATTGCTTTTAGATTATGAGCAATGAATTTATTGGTTTTACAATAATATGTTTTTATTTATTGTATTTTGTTTTGTATGTATGTACATATACACTTATTTGGATAGAAGGAATAAAGTAAGAATTATTGGTATAAATATTTTTCAGTTTTTGATAGGAAATTAGTTCTAGTTGCTACTATGGAAGTCATTTTTTGATTTTTTAATTATTTTTGAAATGCGTAAAATAAAACTACTTTTTCTATGGGATATATTACGAAAAATGTTTAAAAAGAAAAATAAACTAACCACGAATCGGTATTAATAACTGACTATATAGGTGTTATATAATATTTATAACTACCAAAAAATACAGAAATTTATTATAAATTAGAAAATTAAAATTACAGAAACTTAAAATTGTAATTAAATATTTACTTTTGCACTATATTAGCCATATAAATGTTAATATTAATAATAATTACTCATCTTATATACACCGAATCTTGGGTCAGATTCGTTATATTCAAATAAATGATTCATAATAATTCCTTTCAATTTAATAAATCCATCACCAATATTCTACCCAATTAGCAAAGTACTTTCTTTCCCTACAGACCAGATTTTTAAATTTGTTATATCAAATTTCAATTCAATATAGGTATATTTCGCAAACGATATTAAATCATTTTTAAAAATATTAATTTCCATTCTTTCAACCTTTCTGAAGATCAAACGCTCAAATAAGTGATCAGGGGAATCCCGGTCAATATTTTAGAGGACATTTCCAATTAGATTTAGAAAACCATGGTTACTCTGTCAAATAAGTCAAGGTTCAGTCCCGTCAACAAACAAATTACTATTCGCCTAGTCATACTAAAGAAGAACCCTACGCTTACTGAAATTTACAACTTCATTTCAATATTCTACATCAAAATAAGAGTCGAGTCCTTGAGAAAATTGGGACCAGCAAGCCATACTACACAAGCTAACGATTCGGCCATGGTTGTAGTAATTACAACTACCCGGAAAGATATATTAAAAGCACCAGAAATCACTTAACGAAAGATTGCACAAAAACCGTAGACCAAATGCCATAATGCTGTAACTGTTGTAGCAAACATACTGCTAACTTTAGAGGTTGTCTCTATTACCAATATATCCTTTCCACAACATCTTCTTTGATGGAGAGAAAATCTCCAATTGGTCTGGTATAAGGGTTTTCTCCACAAACTTCACTCACTAGTCACTCCCGTATTTAATTCTTATTTAGTTATAAGTTTATAACTAAATAAATTCTACTCTTTCCTGAGGAATAGAACAATCTGCATCAGCACAAGCTTATCAAGCTCCAATCCCGTCCTGGTAGGAGTGCCTTAGGCTTCCTGTCTCTCCACCCTGTTAAACTTAGTTTTTATTATCGAAATCTCAGTGAATTCAAATTCAAACGTCCCTCTCTTCGCAGATGACACACTGTTTTTCTCAGAAAACCCAAACTATTCTCATGCAGTAACCCATCTCCAAACCCAGGTGGCCATCACATTCCAATAGTTCAAGAGATAGAGTCTCAGGATCAATCCCTTAAAGCCATAACAGTGTGCTTCAATCAGTCAAACACATCTAAAATTCGACGCCTCCATATTGACAGCCATATGTTCTACTCCGTCCTCAACAAAAAAAAATCTAATTTAAACAAAAACATAATTTCACTTACTCCAGATGTATATGAGGTCAGTAATTGCCTACACTAGTCAAGCCTAGAGCCTCCTATTATCACCTAAAAACTGGAGACGGTAAGAATCTGTTTAAAAAATTGTCCTTTGAATCATACTAGTAGCATCATTCTACGTATTCTATATTCCACCAGTTTTACTTCAATCCTCCACCGCATCCGGAAAATGTAAAGATAATGTTCTACCAATACTCTTATTTCTTTTATCAGCACCTAAGACATTTAGGTCCCTCTACACTACAAATATTAATAAACAAATACCAACGACCATTTAAATAGTCAAATCAATACAAAACTAACCTATTCAATTACTATATCATATCAATTTTCATGGGCTCACTCCCAATAAAAGGGAATAATCTAATTTTGCTGCTCTACTAGCAAAAGCAAAACTCAGCACATTATTCTTCAACTTCTTCTTCAAGCAACTTCAAAACTGAAATAATTTAAAGGAATACAGCATTAGCAACTGATTGAAACCAGCGACGATCATGGCGCATTAATCAGCAGCAATACCGTAAACTGCAGAAAACCAGCGATATCACGAGCAGCTTATCAGCGCAACTTGATGACCCCAGATGAATGTGAGAATCCGCTCACCGATGATCATTTAGTACAGAAGTACGATGACATCGGCAACAAATACATACCGATGTTGGAACATGCAACTACCTGTCAAACGCATCTCAAACCTGACCAACATTTGAGGATGACCTTGGCTAGATCCATACACAAGCTTTTATCAAGGCTCACTCGTCGATCTCCTAGCTCACCTATTAAGCGATCACTCCCAATGAACTATCCACATATAAGGCCACTTTAATTAGCGTGCAGTTGTGATGTGGTGTCGGTCCATTTCATATACTGTACCTAAACTTTAGATATGTCGTGTCAGGGAACATGATTGTACCGGAAGATATCCTGGCAATCAAACCCAAAAAAGAAAAATTAAAAAAAAAAAAAAATGTTTTCATTCTTATATTTTTTTAACCTTATTTAGCTTTTGCGTTAAACGTTGTAGTGTATTGTAATATCATGGATTATTTTTGTTTAAAGTTAAAGAAAGTTTTATCGTTATAATACGTTTATCAGTATTTTAACGTTATTTTGATTAATATCAGTATATTTCTTTCAAATAAATAAATCCATTCATATTCTATATGCTATAGTATACGTATTTATATCTCATAAACGGCAAGTAATCAAACTTCATATATTATAAAAAGTCTAAATATTTATCCTTCCTAATTTTTTGATTTTATACTTTTCTTAAACGACAATCTTTGTATATTATTGACTTCATATTCCTAGGTGGATTTTGATATATCAATATTACCTTTTAGACCAGCTAATGTCCCCTCAGGGAGACATTCTCTTTAAATAATTTTACTGTTGTGTATGATTGTCTAACATTTACTTTGTATCATCCATATTTTATGCCTAGATGAATGTGAACAACTTCTCCCTAAAAATTACAATATTTTCAACAAGATAATGAATTTGAATATACCAATCATATATACAAATTGGTTATTAGGTAAAATAATATAATATTTAAAACATATGATTAAATTTCAGATTGTATTGTACATTTTATTTTTGATAACTATTTGATTACTTATGAACTAATTCATATTTCGTAATTTAATTTAAGTATAATATAAAAATACTTAAATGAGCTCAATCAACATATGTAATACATTTATGTGCCTACCGAGAAGCTGATTTTTGATACAAATAATGAAAATATAAATATCATATATTCAAAACAGCATTTATATACAGAATCTGTATTACAGATATAGATAAACTTGATATTTACGATTTATAATTTTAGTTGAAAATCAATTAGTAACATGTAATCTTCTTCTCTGATTTCACGACCCATTTAGATTTGTAGCTACCACCGAAACTCTACTCAACTCAGCAGAAAAACTAAGAATTTCTCAAAGTAGGTGGTCCAAACATTTTTTTAAGAACCATAGAACGTCTCACCCTCTAATTTGAAGAAGTTCTATGCAGGAAATTTACAGACATTAAAAAATAATAAATATTTAATATATATAATAACCTAACCTAACCTTAATATATACTAGGTATATTATTGTTGAACATTTTAATTTGTACCTATATTAATAATAATTTATATTAATACATTACATTTCACGTGATTTATCAATATATTTTATACTTTTATTGTTGAGCCATACCAATTGTATTAGTTGATATATATATAATTGTATAGGTACACCTTATATGTATATAAATATACGCAATTATATAAATATATATGTAGATATATTTACAATTTAAAATTCCTAAAACACATCGTTTAAATTGTATTCAATTTGTGTAAAACACAAAGAATTCCTGTAGTTAGTTCTATATTTAAATACTCATAAAAAAAATAACAATTAATATTATATCCATATTCAATTAAAAATTATGGAATTAAAAATGTTCAATACCTATACTGCCGTATTTACCAAAAACGCAATAACTCTAATCGTTGTTATTTTAGGATAATAGTATCTGGGGAATTATATAGCACTTTGGTACCGCATTTTTCGAGATAAAAATTATTTGAATCTGTGTTCAAACAGATTTTTTTACGTGTAAAAAATAAATCAAAATATAGTAAGTCTACATTTATTAAGATTTCAGAAACTAAAATGCAGTAAATCCAAATCAGAAGCAAAAAAGCAGTAAATCCACGGTGATACGGAAATTTTTTTTCCTTATTAATTGGAGATACAATTATTTTTCTTCTTATGTGTCATCATTCAAAATGCATTATCTAAATATATTTTCAATATATAATAATTATTAAAAGAAAAACAAAATATTATAATAATAAATTATAATTTATATTATATACACTGTCATACTAATATCCCAATATTGTAAGTTTTAGTTTTAATCAGGTACCTAATGTATTCTTGTGAAATATTTTTTTGTTATTACTATTAAATGATTTAAAATATGAAATTTAAGAATTTTTAATTATATAAATATAGGAAATACTATATTTTATGTATTAAGCCCATATTCATTGTGTGCATCTATTATGAACATTCATAATCAGTGCCGGATCTAGAGAATTTGTCCCGAGGTAAAAGTAATAAAATTATAGCGCCCCTTTTTAAATTTTAATGAGCAAAATAACAAAGGTCATTCATCAATTTCTACCAACATTTCTATTAAAAATTAAAAGCGATCAACAAAACCCCACTTCAAATGCGGGACGAAAGTTAAAATATTTTTACATTTTGAGCCCCATTATAATGACGCCCGGGGCAAATGTCCCGGTTTTTCCCTCCTCCCTCTAGATCCGGCACTGTCCATAATCAAATTATAAGAAAAAACTCCAATTTATTTGTACTTACAACATTTTGGTTACTTAAATGAATAAATCATAAGGCAACATGAGGTAAGTCCATTTTATGATAAGAGAAATATAAATGTTATATAAAAAGTTGTATTTTCATGCTCAATGTGTAAAAATTCATTTATTAAAATTTTTTTTACGCTATGTGAGGATCTTGTTATCATGGTATAATATTATGTATTATGTAATAAACGTGAATAAATTTCAAAACAAAAATTTCCAATAACGTGGCTAATACGTTTTCATCGTTAAAATTAATATCAAGTCATATATTATATAAGTGTACTAAATTAAATAATCCGGAAAATATTCAAATACTCTTAGAAAATACAAAATTATTTTCGAATAACATATTTACTAAACAATATTCTAAAAAACCGATGTGTCATGTATTTTCTTTTTTATTTAACATATTACAAATATCGATGGTGTCAAAAATGACCTCTATAAAATACCAACTGTGGATATTTTCAATCTACAGTATAGGACAAAATATTTTTGACTTTCGTACATAGTCCACAGTTTTTGGAAAATATACAATTTTAAAATCAATAGGTTTTCATTTGAAATAACATTTTAATAATCACTGGAACGTATGTTAATATTGTTTACATTAATTAATATAGTCATATAGTTTATTGGCAATTTTCTAACCTAAAACATTGATATAAATATAAAATATGTACGTAGTAATATGTCTTGCGTAGAAATGACATATGGGGTATAATATTGTACCTTATACTATATTAATATTATATCTCAATGATGTTATTGTTAAAGTTGTTTGCGGTTGAAGAGTTGTTGAATTTGTATTTTATATCAACGCGAGTTTAAATTTCAAATATAATTTAACATTGGTGACATTTTGACAGGGAATATTCATCCATATTAAATGCCTCAGCGTTACACGGAATTTTCAGTGGTCGGTGACAGTTTGAACTCTGCACAGTCAAACGTTACCGTAAGTAAGTAGTAAGTTACAAGATTTAAATAAATTTTTATACGTAACGTTCTTCGAAGTGTGAAGAGATCCCAGTCCCCAGGGAACCATTTCAATTCCGAAATTTTTACTACCTCACATCTGTAATAAATAATTCGGTTGCTATATAAAACGATAACTTCTGAAAGAGCCAGTCGTATAACAACAACTACCGTTTAACCGTCTAATATTCAATATTCGAATACTCGCAATACTCGAATGGTACATATGGTCCTACGATAATATACTTATTTCTTGGCGATTATTTAATATGAATAAATAATATATCAAATGTTTATTATCTATTGATTGATCGGATATGCAAGTATTGAATTATTTAATCATAATAGCAACAATCGTGTAAACATAATCTTGTTTGTAAACTATAGGTATAAGTATAGTAATCGATCTTATAATGTATTTAAATATAATCATTTTAATAGGTACCTACATTGAACGTTTTCTAACAGTATTCCAGATAATTATTTTTTATAGATATTACTCACTTCAAGACACTTACTGTACAATAGTAATGATGCATTTTATTCCCGTTGTCCGTCCGCCTGTTATTATGATTCATTGCTGAGTTTGCAATATCGATATTTGAAATTTGTGTACGTTATTATAAATTCTAATGTAAATAGTTACCTACCTATATGCTGTCCGTGTCGTACTCGTGGTTGCCTTTTATTATTTGACTTCCATGAGTATAAATTTATGAATACAAACAACTATTTATAACAATTGTGTTATTATGAAATGTTTTATTAATTAACTTTATTATTTTTATTCGACAACTGAACTATTAATAATTAACTTTTACACCGTTTAAATACAGTTTTATGCACACATTTTTCGGTATATCTAATATGTTGTGAAGTTCGATAATATATTACTAATATGTAGGAACATCAATATATCCATAACCGTATTATATAAAATATTAATCCAGTTTAAAGTTCTAATATATAGTATAATTGAACATGTATAGCATGTGATATATTTAATTTTCTTTAAATGCAAACTCCAAAAAATATCAATCTTGTATACTAAATCTTATATTTGCGTTCTCTTATATACTATACTATCTGGAATACATAAAAATAGGTAATTAGGAAATATACTTTGAACACAATCGTTATGTAAATACGATGAGTGTTAGTATTTTAGATTCTGAGCAAAGCGAGAAATGTTTTAGGTTTACAATGATATATTATTTTTATTTATTTATTTATTTATTTATGTTTTATGTCTGTGTACAAAATTCCTACCAGAAGGAGTACTCTGATCTTTACAAGTTTACCCAGTTTCAGGTAGCAAATTTCATTTATTTGGTACTTTAAAAAGGTCATTTTTCGATTTTTTACGTTTTTTGGTAAACGCGTGAGAAAAAAAGTATCAAAAAATTAACATTTAAATTGAAAAACACGATTCTGGTCAAATTTTTTATAACCCAGAGAATGTTGATGCTGGAGACAAGCAATTTCCACCACAAATGTATATACGTAAAATATTAATGCAAACAGTTTTCGAAAACTTTTAACTATTTTTAGACTTTTTACAGCAATATGCAAATTTGAAAAAAATAATTAATAAAATACATAAATTTAGTATTTAAGACTTGAAAATTGTATACAGTGTTAAAAATATGTCATTCTCGCTGCATACAAAAAATTTAAGAATCGGTAGGTACAATAATTTTTAATAGCTATTTCAATTTTTTTTTTTTTTTTTTTTTGAATACCTATTTAATTTTTTCGACAATTGAGTATGAAATTTGTTCGAATTTAGTGAAATAATGAATCTATAAACTTAAAATTTTTACCAAATTCGTATATTAGCATAAAACGATAGCAAAAATATTTTAGACATTTTTTTCCTTATTTTAAACATTTTATAGCAATTTTCAGTTTTGAGTCATTTCTAATATCCTAAATTTTAAATTTTGAGTCCGGAAAATTGAATAAATATTCATTTCTCTTGAAAATTAGTAGATAACTATTTTAATTATATTAATTAGTTTTAATTGCACATAAAAATTTCATTCGATCTATTAATGCATTAAAAACTGATCAAAAAATAATTATAATTTCAGTATAAAATTGATTATTATGTAGTCGGTGTAATACTGAAGTGTGCATTAAAAAAAAATATTCTATTGATTCAAACAAAATAAAAGTCATTAAGTAATGTTTTTTCATGATGAAAATTGTTTTTGAATTATCATTTTAGTTACTTTGAATAAAAACACACTATAATGAAATTCTGAATTTTATTAATTTAACATTTTATAATAAATAGGTACATCAAAAGTAATAATATTGAAAATGAAAATACATTCCATGGTGCGTACCTACCTACACAAACGTATTTTAAGTACATTTATTCTGAGTAGACTTTAGCATATAACATTATATTTATTAAAACGAATTCGCTGGAAATAATATTATGAAAGTTTATAAATTAAAATATCTGTCATAATTTTCGGGTCATATTAGTTGAAATATACTAGATTGACGTCTTATATACAACTGAGAACGAAGAAAGTCTGAGAATTCAAAACTTGAAATTATTTTATAATCTGTCATAATATTTAAAAATAATATCGTTGTATTAACTTAAAATATATATCGTTATTCAAGCTTTAGATATTTTAAATTAATCGCCAGGTTTTTAATTATTGTAAATAATACATCGTATAGGATAGGTATAATATATATATATATATATATATATTTAAATTTTTACGTCAATATTTACATAAACCCATTCCCATACATCTTTTACATAAAATAATGTACTATTATTAATTATAATTTAATATTAAGTAATATTATTATATTTGATGAACCACTGATATCACCAGATACCACTGCATAACCCTATATATTAATATTATACTACATCTCCTTAATCAATACATTATTGCAAAACACTACATTAGTAACTTATTTAAAATACAATATCATATTATTTACAATAACCTCGTTATTTTAGTGTTCAAAGTTATATATGTTATATTACCTACTTATATACATACTATGGATTATTGGTATGTTTTGCAATTATTTTATACGTCATTCACATAAAAATCATACATAAATTTTTTACAGAATCGTATATATTAATTTATTTTAGTAAATTAATAATAAACGTCAGTTTTGTAAAAATACTTTTCAAAGAGCTGGTCCATAAGGGTAGAAGCAATTCGCTCGTTGGATAGGATACATGGAGGATAAATTGAATTTGAAAGCAATGATAAATCATTTTTTTTTTCGAAAAAAAACGATTCTGAACGAAACTTCGGTGGATATATTTAACAATTACTATAGATTATACTAATAATATATATAAATATGATAATCTTTATATAATAAAATGAACAAAAGATGTAAAAAAAAAGTGCAAACAATTATTCGGAAGCAAAAGGATTCGAACTGAGGACCCCGCGCATGACAACACAGTCAGCTCTCACCAGATTATGGATTACGTAGATCACTGTAGTAAAACATAAAAAAATATACTTATGAAATGAATTAATAAAATCGTTAAATTTCAATTGTATATCACTTTAAAAGTAAGTCTGACTGCCCATTTCCGACTTTACCATTATTTTTGATAAAAAAAAAAAGTGACAAAATATATCTCTAAAGTACCTATTATGAATTGAATGACACAAAATTGAAAATTACTATTAGTTGCCCAAAAATGGGTAAACATGTTTAACAATTTTTTATCTTCATAATGTACTTATATACATTTTTGGTAAAAATTTCAAGTTTTTATATTCATTATTTCCCCAAAATTCGAACATATTTCATACCAAAATAATACATATATTATTGAAAAAAAAATTAAAAATTAAATATTATTACTATTTAATATAACCTATTTCATCAACCAAATAAATTTTTTTGTGTGTGTAGCTAGAATAACGTAATTTTACGTGTCAAAAAAGTTATTATTTAATGTAATTTAAATATAATATACTAGCAGCTATCATACTTGACTTCGCCCAGGATTTCAATATCTAATTCCATTTAATTGTATCTTAACAAATATTGTTTTAATATTATGTTTTTTATATTGTATTTTATTATTATTATTATTATTATTGGCGATGAATACAAATTAAACCCATTTGGTCTCTTCTTTCTCGAATACAAATGGCAGATACACCATATAAGAATGTATACCCTGTATAATAGTGATGGGAAACGATGTAGATTCAGATATCTACATCGTATCGTTATTATCGACTTAATTATCTACTGAAAAAAAAAAATTAAAATGTGTTGCCTTTATCGATTTACCTATGACAATTTCTCATTCAGAATTTTACGTTATTTGTAATAGTTCCACTGTTTTTGGCGTTACCATTTTAGTATTCCGCTAAAACCCGTCGACATTATTATTTAACATATATAGAATAAAAATTTGAACAGATTTTCCATAATTGTGTGCACAAACATTGTCGTTGTTGTTCAAGCGTCCGTGTATTTGTAATTTATAGCTACAAATACAATTTAAAAATAGTAAAAATAATAAAATTAATGATTTCAAAATCGATGTCGTAGATTTGTCACAATATCGATATCGTATCAAAACATCGATATATTTTCACATCACTACTTGTACATGTATAAGTATTTTGTTATTTTCCTTACATTTGTAGAAAATTGTATTGTAGCATATACATTCTTCAACCTAATGGAAACTACTAGAAAAATAAAAATTACCTTTTGAAAGTACCTACTAGAATAAATTTGCTCTCGCTAATATAAAACACTAAAATTTCTACCGAACTCCTTTCAATTGAAAAGTTACTTGCAGAAAAACGAAATAAAAAAAAATTAACATCGTTGTAAAATCGATATCTTTCTTGCTACGCTCAGAATTTATAATATAAATTATAGTAACATGGACGAAGCGAAAAAAAGGTAGGTAAATATAGTTTTTGGACGACTAGAGATACACTCTTAAAATTTCTAGGTAATATTATCCGAAAGTAAATACTCGTATCATTTTATTTTTAAATTCTAATTTCGTTATTTCTTAAATTATTTTCGATGTCATAATCTTTGAAAGCAAATATTTATAGCATATGGATTTATAACCATCTGTATTACTGTATCGGATTTCATTATACAACTTTACTTTATATCATTTTCTAAGCGTTTGAAATACTTTAATAACAACTTTTATTTACTGTTTTGATTATGTTATCCAATAATTGTTTCAGATTTCATTATAATACCGTATTTTAAGTGACATTCAAAACATCCTATAAATACTCACACTTTATTCAAATATTCTTAATATTAGAATACATACTCGAAAAACGCATTTTTATTTATTATAAGACCTATTCCAAAATGTATTCTAAATATTAAAAAAAAAAAATCTATTTTATTCAACGCTAGGCTCAATAAACTGCGATTGTAATGTAATATTATTTTAAAGAGTTTATTCGGCACGATCCCCAATTTGAATTTGTTCGCGTAGTATATGTGATGCATTTCTCCGATACGTGTATACTTCAAACTATTTACGTCTGCGAAAAACAGGAAAAATTACATAAAATTGTAAAATATCTCGTGGGTCGGTTTGAAAAATGAAAGAATAATCGTTTCCACGTGCGTAAATCGGACGGTTTCGAAAACAAAACGAGAGATTTACGGCCGTACGCGGTATGGTCCTCAGTATTACACACTCGCACACTGCGCATATACATGGATATATATATATATATATATATACACGATCGCATAAAACACCGATGTGCACACAGGGCAAAATATGTATAAATAATACGCGTATGTGTGTGTAGAACAAAAACGGATTTCTATACCTATATACGATAATAGTATACAGGGTGTATATAGCCGTTCATCGCCAGACGTATAACTCGACCAGGAAAATTGGTTTTATTTATTCCGATTTTCTGACATCTGCAGATGTAACGTACACTTTTAATAATATCATAACTTCCAATTGCTCGGAAGATGTACTTATATGTAGGCATGCATATGGTCGTTACACATAAAACTCATTATTTACCCGTAAAAAATCACTTTTTAATCTATTAAATAAGGTGCACGCTGCATTAACAAAAACTATATGTGTACACAAAACATAACACGGAACACGCGTACATATACGTCTTGCCCGAGTATAGTCGCGACAAAGAATGAGCTCAGAGCCCATTATGATATCATATCATATCATATATAGGAATAGTTGGCAGTGCCACTTCAACTTTCTACCACATATGACTTAATAAATTTAAACAGAAATCCCTTTAATTTCGATTAATTTTTCGAGATGAAAACGGTATTTTCTCACTAAATGTATCTAATGTGCAAAGTTTTTTTTTGTTAATACCGATATACAATTCTTGTCAAGTTAACGAAAAATATTAACTAATATAATATTATATTATGTTAAATTTATGGTTAAGACTTTAGTTAAAAGAAGGGTTAAAAGTAAATAGTTAATAAAATTAAACAAAAAAAATATAGATATTATATGCTTACGTTAATAGGTTATAATGAAAATGAAAACATGAAAATTATCTCTAAAAATAATTTTAAAGAAAAAAATGTATAAGTGTAATATTTAAAAACTGCATAAGGTATACAAATTATTATTATGAAATATTTTCGCATCGACGTGTAAAAACTATTTTTACAAGTTTTTTACACAAACATGAATATACTAATTTAGTTTTTGATTAATATATATGTAACGAATTCGGATAAGTTTAACTGTGTGATTACGAAAATTAAATTTAAAAATATAAGTTAATACAATGATAATTTTTACTAATTGTGTAAAAAAGTTAAAAAAAATAATACATTTTTAACTGAAATAAAAGTTTGTAATTAGTAATCCCCTATTATTGCTAATATATGCTTTAAGTTATTACGACAATAAAATTAATTTCTAAATATTATTTTAATTTTAGTTTGATAAAAACAAACAATTAAAGAAAGCGCATTCTGCGAGCATGCTTAATTTCCAAATTTTAAACATATTTTAAACAGACGTTATAAAATAAAATGAATGATATCTATCTTCCTAGTGATTAAATCAACAATGCAACTATATATGTACTGGTTTGGACTCTTAATTTATCTTGATTTAATTTCACAGACTTAAGGTAATTCATTTCTTTGGGGGGAATGCTATAATTTAATACTTTTTCGTCAAAGGCAGGTATTAATATTACGAAAAAAGAAGGGCTTAATAACGCTTCAAAAAATTGCGGTTACCGGTATGAAGTGGTTTTTCAAATAGAAATATATTACTAAAAGGTTCTTTGAATATTCAAAAAATAAATTGACACCGCTTTTTGGTTAAAAATTGCTTCCTATTTTTTAGGATAATCGCTACTTGTATTAAAACCTCTTTCTACTTCTCATAACTGGTTACCTGTCTTTAGCTACTTCTTATGCTTAAAAACATTTAATTACATTTCTTTAATAGGCTTTTGAAAAACATCTATAAAATTTACGACTATTCTTCGTTAAAATTTTCAGTCTGCCTTCTGATCCTGGATTATTTCTTAGATTATTAAAATTATTTAGAAAATAAATCCTATAATAAAGTAAACTTTGTAGCAAAAACAGAATTATTTAAAAAATATATATTTTTTTTTTGGGGGGGGGGAGATGTTAGCAGCCTCTAGGACCATCCCAACATACATCCAGTCTTCCATCCATCTCGGTCAGCTACTCGCATCTTCCAATTATTTCCTCCTCTTAGCTCTTCTACATCATTTTTTACTACATCTTCCCATCTCATTCTCGGTCTTCCAATGGGTTTTTTTCCTGTGGGGTTCTTTTCCAGTACCAAGTGGGTTTTGGTTTCTCCAAGCG
Organism: Pemphigus obesinymphae; assembly: GCA_025469235.1. Lineage (NCBI taxonomy): Eukaryota > Metazoa > Arthropoda > Insecta > Hemiptera > Aphididae > Pemphigus > Pemphigus obesinymphae. The sequence continues at coordinate 6,977 of JAIPRL010005959.1, read as the reverse complement.
TGTCCTGCCCATTTTAGTCTCTTAGTTATTATTGCTTTCACGATGTTCGGTTTTTGGTATAATGAGTCTAATTCCTCGTTTTTCCTTATCCTCCAATCATTTGTTACACCGTCCTTCACAGGTCCGAAAATTCTTCTCAGAATTTTTTTTTCAAAAACTAGGAGTCTTCTCTCGTCGGTTTTTCGAATTGCTCACATCTCTGGTCCATATGTTACAATCCGCCTTATTTTTTTTAAATTGCTTTTTTAATTCTCTTGACAATGTTCTAGCTCCTAACAGCTTCGATAGACCGAAAAAGCATTTGTTTTCAGTCTGGATTCTCGCTTCCGTCTCTTTTGTTGTTTGATTATTTTCTGTAAGAATCATCCCCAGATACTTGAACTGATCTACTCTATCGAAATTATACGGATCTATTCTTAAGAAGAGGCTTAATCTTGCGTTGTTCTGACTTCTAACAAACATATATTTGCTTTTATCCTCGTTGACGCGTAAACCTATTTTTGCTGATGACTTTTATAGTCGCCTGAATAGTGACTTAAGTTCTTCTTGTGATTCTGTTACCAGTACCAGGTCATCTGCGTATGCCAGTAGTCCTATAGTATGACCCTGTAAGTTTACTCCTTCATGCTGTCCCATATTCATTTCCTTTACAACTTTTTCCATTGCAACATTAAATAATATAGGCGTTAAAGAGTCTTCTTGCCTTAGTCCTGTTCGTACTTGCACTTGTTCCGATTTTATATTTCCTACTCTTACTTTAACATACGTTTCCATAATACTTGACTTGATCAGATTTATAAGTTTGTGTGGGAAGTGGAACTCTACCAAAGTACTAATTAGGCTTTCTCGGTGTAAACTATCATATGCTTTTTGGAAATCGATAAAAAGTATATGCATTTTCTTATTGAACTCCCATGTTTTTTGTAAAAGTTGTCTGCCAATGAATATTTGATCAGTTGTCGATATACCTGGCCTAAAACCACATTAATATTTTCCAATTACATTTTCATATGTCTTTTTTATCCTTGATAGAATGCAGCTGGTAAATATTTTGTATACTACATTTAAAAATGCTATTCCCCGGTAACTGTTGCAATCCTTTCTATTTCCCTTCTTATATATGGGACATATGATCGCCTTTTCCCAGTCTTCAGGTATTTCTTCTGTTTCCCATACTTGAGTGATGATATTCCATATTTTTTGAATCAGTTCCTCTCCTCCATTCTTTATCAATTCTGCTACTATCTCGTCCTCTCCAGGTGATTTGTGATTCTTTAAATTTTGTATCTGGTACTTGATTTCCTCTAAAGACGGACTTAGGCATTGTTGATCGTTTCTGGTGCTCCGGCTGAGAGGGAAAATTTCGCTTGGCTCTTCGGAGTTTAGAAGCTTGTCAAAGTAATTTGCCCATTTTGTGGCTAATTCTTCCTCCGTAGTTATCAATGATCCATGATCGTTTTCAAAAATCTCTCCTTTTTCCTATAATCTCCTTAAAGGTTTTTACTTTTTGATATAGGTCTCTCGTTCTATTGCTTCTATATTCCATCTCTGCGCCATCAATTATTTGATTGAATCATTATATATAATAAATAATATATAATTATATATTATTTTTAATAACAATTATAATTATTTTTATATTTAAATTTAAATTTATATTATTTATTTCAACTACAGACTAACGGACCATAAATACCTTATATATATTATAATCTATAAACTTTATATGTATACCTATAACATATATAATAATCCCGTATTTTTAATATTTAACGTTTATATTCTTTATAATCATATCTTTAGTATCATTAGGGACGACCCAAGAGCATATATATATATATTTAGATACCTACTATTAAAATGTAATAAATAAATGGCATATTCTTATACAATAATATATACGTATATATAAACACTATCATAAAATATAAGGATTAAGTTGTTATGAATATAAATTCTAAGTAAAAATTATGAAGGTATGATAAACAAAAAAAAAATAAAAATTATATTAATAATATAATGCGTAATAGATATTATAGGAATAATGTATTTTTTTTTTTTGCATCCTGAAGAAGGATTTCTTATTTGTTATGTTCGACATGGGTTGTTGGTTCAGCGTTACAATTATCGGTAAATTTAAAATTCCTTAATATGATTTTCGGTTACCGGTCACTGATAACCGCTCATTAGATTGAAAAATACAGGAATCGGTTTTCGGTTTACATAAAAAAAAAATCGTTTTTAACTGGTTTTCGCGAGAAAAAAACACCGGTTATATAGATTTTAAGCCCCGGAATAAAAGTAAAAAAAAAAAAACCGCATGGAATATACAAACCAATGTATACATATATATATAATATATATGTCGTAAAACACGGATGTTCGTCTTTGAAATGTAAAATGATAACGATTGTGTACAAATCATACGTTTAAACGGCCGAAAAACGATATTCGAGAATCCGGAAAAAAGCCCGCGTTCTCGTCGATTTTCGACCTAGAATTTCGTCCTACATACATATTACCTATATAATGTACACTATATTATATATACTAAACGGCCAGCCGTGTGTGTAAAACAAAAACCTATATACATCTGTATATAACGCATACACACACACACACACACACATTTATATCCGTGTATATACACGGCTCTGGGCGCGCGCCCGTGTGTGTGTGTGTGTGTGTGTGTGTGTGTGTGTGTGGTGTTTATCCGATATCCAAACATCGGCAGCCAACGAACGGCGGGCCGAGGGCAGTCAAAGGTTTCGCGTCCGCCCGAATCCGGTCGAGTACGGCGCGCCGGTATACCGTCGCAGCAGCAGCAGCAGCCGCCGCCGCCGCCGCCGCCGAACGAAGCAATAGTGTGGTGGGCCCAGTGACTGATTCGGAGCCGACGCGGTTTGACTTGGAGCGCAAGTGTCCACGCCGTGCACGACGCAAATCTCGCGTACGTATACACAAGAGCAAAATAAACAGGCGATAAACGGGCACAATACTGCGGCAAATCGTACGGTCTCGTCGAACCGTCGCGGGTACCCGGTCGGATATACCGTATATTTTTTTTTTTCGTTTTTTTTTTTTCCCGACAAAATTGTTTTTTTTTTTTTTCAATTTTTTCGAATTTTTTCCCCCTCCCCCCCCTTAATTTTCCAAACTCGTCCGACATTATTCGTGCGCGTCGACGACTCGTAACGGCGGTCGTATATATCGGTCGTTTCGGCGGACGGTTATTGTGAGCAGTGTCCACTATCACCGCAACCGGTAAATATAATATGGAATTGATTGCCACATAGACATAGTGGATTTTATTACATAAAACATCGAATATCGTACATAATATATTAAACGTTCGATGTGACCGAAAACACCACCCGTTCGATATTGTACGCAATATTTATGTAGTTATATGGTGTGTCTTGTGAATGGCCGTTGGAGAAAATTGAAAAATCGTAAAAACTTTTGCCGTTTATTAGATGTCTATCGAGGGGTTTGGGTCTAGGCGAAAGACGTACCCTTTGATCCTGCAACCTACGACTAAAACAATGTAAAAATCCCCCAACGGTCCGCCGACTCCGGTCTAAAAAAAAAAAAAAATAACAAGAATCGAAGTTATATAAATACATAATCTATAATTTTTAAGGGTTTTTTTTGGACATACACTCGTATTGAAATCATACGAATACTAGTTTGGCATTTTGTATTTAAAATAATAAAATATCAGAGAATCCTAACAGAAAATACAGAAGGGAATACTCGACTAGACAACGAGGGTCAGATTGTTTTTAGGTGCTTAGGTATGATGTTAGACTGTTAAGCTGTATAACTATAGAGTGATGAAATGGTGTTAAATCTAAATTTAATGAAAAATTTACAAAAATTATTTTTTTCGAGATTAGTTGGGCCGATATTTTGTTATTATATCAAGTAGAGATCAACGAGGGATAGTTTTTTCTGATCTGGTTTGGCCCAATCAGGTTTAATACTTAATTATTATCAAAACTCAACAAATACTTTTTGTTCACATATAAGAGTATGATTTACCACAGAATTAAATAATTATTCAAAACTCTAATATATTTTTTTGAAAAACGATTTTTATAAAATTAGGGCAAATTGTTTAATTTCCATAATTTTTTTACGCAACCGAAAATAAAGCAAATAAGAAACAAATTTCATTCATATTAAGATGAATGTATATGTATAATCAAATTATTATTAGATAATGAATACAACTTAAAAATTCAGCCCGTTATTGTATTTCAAATTTTAAAACTCAACATGGTGTATGCCGTGTATGCTTATTTATATATATATATATATAAATAAAATTATTTGTTTATTTTCGATTTACACATATAATAATACATTTATTTTATAATTGAAATTCTCACTTTTTACACCATATTCAAATGTACAATTTTTTAAAACTGATATTCTTATTTATACTACTCGGTAAATGTTGGATTTTGAACCATACCTAATTTATAAATTAAATTTACATTTTACAAAAATTCCAATTGTAAAACAAAATAAACTGCTTTATTTCTATGCTACATCTACAGTTAGAGTTTGTGCACGTCTATGATTACTTTGTAGAGAGTTCTACCAACGATATAATTTGCGTATCCAAAACAATGAAATACTAGAAATATAGAACTGTTCAAACGGGCGACTTAATAAAATACGTGTTCAAATTTATGTATACAATTAAACAACATACCTACTAATAAATTTAACATACGATTAAATATGAACAAAGTTTTTTATATAATTTTTATAGATGCTTATGGTAAAAACGTAGAAGTTTATTTAGTTATTAATTAGAGTTTTTTTTTAGATAGTTTTCAAAACTGCAGGTAAAATTTATCGGATTAATCTTTACTATATACTTTTCACTGGCTTATAATATAATGTAATAAGTTAAATTATGGTATTTTATAATAATTGTCCATATTATCATGTTTAAGATCTGCAATAGTTTTATGAAGATAATAATTTCCATAGTTAGTAGTACATTGTTACTAGAATCAATGTTGATTTTACAATTGATTTTTTTTTGAATTTTTAAATTTATAGTTACTACAGAAATTACTCTATCTCAAATTTGAGCAGAAATTATGGCTTTATAATATAAATTTTATTGTTTATAAATACTTAGAGTTGGGCACTAGGGTACAATATGCGTTAGGCGAAATTATTGGTTGACAAATATTAAAATTAAACAATTATTTGATATAATGTGAACAGTGTTTAAATGTATTAGAAAAAAAAGTTCATATTTCGAAATACGAGTATACCTATCTGTATTTCATTTTGAGTAAATTTCAAAAGTGTTTTTTACAAAAATGATTATTATAAACACGTCGTTTTTGTATTTTTGATTGTTTCTCGACATTTTGTTCACAGTGAACAATATTACTGTATAAAAAACTTGATAACCACATAACAATTTTAAAATGAAACGATAATATGACAAAACTTCACTGTGATGTATATATGTAACTAATATTTAATAGAATACGCAATAATGGATAATATATATATAAAAATTTAATTTTCTCATTCTAAAACGTTTATCATAATGTATATCTGAATGGCTAATTAGCAAATTATTTTCAAAATTTATTAAATAATAAATAACATATATATATATATATATATATGTATAACAAATTTATAAATAAATGCATTTGTGAGCTTCAAATTACCTATATAGAACCTCTCAAACATTCAGAGTATGACGTTTCATTAAAAATTAAATTAATCTTATGTTTATAATTTAGGGGAAAGAAATTAATAAAATTGTGGGCGGCAGAAATATTTACTACACTATTAGGAGAAAATGTCATCCCCCTCAGGTTAAATTTATAATTATGTCACTAGTTCATAAAATCAATTTAAACATCGTGTTTAATGAATGTTTATCTTCATCTAATATTATAATCAGTTGATAAAGCGCAAAGTTCACACACCTTACATTAATCCTTTGATGTACGAAATTCCATTAGAAACTTCTCATTAAGATTAAGTAAACAACACCTATTATATACATATATATTTTAAATGTAGTATTGACTATTGAGGAACATAATATAAGTAGGTACTTACAATATATAAATCATAAAAAAAATTTTTTAAAATAACACATACTCGTAACTTTAATATTAGGTATTTTACAAATTGTTCCATTTTCCATGGACTCCTAAAAGTAGTATACGATCTATCATTATACAGATAAATAAATACTGTTACAATATTATCTTAATTAGGTAAATTAAAGTAAATATTTTGTATATTATCTAAACTAATTTATCTATATAAAATATACATTTAAGAATACCTAACTGATTTTTATAAAATAACATTAATTTTTGAGATTTTGAGAACCTCAGTTATAATTAAATGGATATACTAATATAATACAAAATTAAGAAGATGTTGACTCAGACATTTTAAAAGTTTTGTGTCCTTGTATGAGCAATTTTTAAAATTATCAGGAAAAGAATAAAAATTCAAATTAATGTTTATGATATACATATTAAAATAAACAATAAATTTACTCATTTCAATTTAATCTTTATTGATATTATTTTCGTACAAATTTATGAGATTTTATTGAAAATATTAAAATATTACTTAATCTTAATTTGTATCATTGTAAAACATATGAAAAATACTGTATGGATAAAATAGGAAAAATAAATTATAAATAATAACAATAGCAATAATAGTGTCTTAAAGAGCCATTTTTTAAATTCATTGAACAACATTTAAACACATTTTATGAGTCGTTAAATATTTTACTGATTTTTTTTTTGAATGAATTGAACCTAAAAAAATTAAAATATTCTTCTTCTTAAGTCCGTCTTCCAAGAGCGGAAGTTTGGTGACCCATCAGTTGACGTTGGCAACAATCTCTTTCCAAACCTCACGGTTATCAGCCAATCGAATGGCCTCTTCTAGGGGATAGCCAG
>JAIPRL010005958.1:0-29601 GCA_025469235.1 Pemphigus obesinymphae | reverse complement strand
TCGATTTTACAAAATCGTATTTTTCGTAATTTTTTGGTAGTTTTTGCTTACGCATTAAAAAACTATTATGAAAATCGAAAAATGACCTCTCAAAAGTAGCAACTAGATGCAATTTGCTACCGGAAACAGGGTATGAGTGTAAAGATCGGAGCACTCCTTCTGGTAGTAAATTTGTTAACAGAGAAAAAAAAAAATAAAAATAAACATCATTGTAAATCCACTAGCTCCCTCGCTACGCTCAGAATCTAAAATGAAATAAAGAATGATGTTGAAATTACGGAAATATTTGTAAAAAATAATACAGATGTGTTCACAGGATTACGTAGTTTTCCTGAATGCATAACAATTGTAAGTTTATATAGTATATTATAAATTGTATTGGGTCCATTACTTTTAATTGTATATATCAATAACTTACTTGAAATTAAATGTGAAAGTTCAATTTTTTGTTTTGTTGAAGATACCACTATATTAATTTATGATAGTAATAATACTAAATTAATTTCTGAAGCGAACATAATTATGTTAAATGTTAATAAATGGTTTAACTCAAATTTTCTCGAAATTATTTAATATAAATTTTGTTGCGTCTCTTTCTCAATTTCAAAGATGAAAAAATTTCAAATAAATGATGAAATAAGAAAACATGATTTTAATTTCCTTGAAATGAAATCTTTAAATCATAATATTAAGAGTTGTAACTGTGTTCATATTATGTCTGTAGACTCTGTTAAATACCTTGGTATGGCTATTGATCAATTTTTAAAAAATTCACATTAGAATATTAGGATATTCACATTGGAATAACTGTCAAAAAATTCAGAAGCCTGTTCTATAAATTCAAAAGTCTAAACAATATTTTATTTCCTAACATCATACGAATGGTTTATTGTGCACTTGGTTAGTCAGTTTTCTCTAATGGAATAACTGTTTGGGGAGGATTATATGATACTCACTTAAATAAACTTAAATCAACAATTAATTCATTAATTAAATTAGCTTTTAAAAAACTTTTTTGATCTTATACTGATATAATTATTAATACATATAATTTACTAAATCTTAAACAACTACATGCAAAAGAAATTGTATGTAATTAATATTATTATAATCATAAAGACTTAAGTTTTAATCATAATTATAATACACATCAAATGGACAATAATGTTTTCAGAATTTTTAATTGTGATACGGAATTTAGTAAAAGAATTACTTATAATATTGGTTAAGAGCTCTGTAAAAGAAAAATATGCAATAAAAGATTATGAAACAGTTGTTCTTTGTTCACATTTTTGATAAAAGCATCTATTATTATATCTTGAAAGCCTGAAAACGGCAGGTAGTCTGCAGTTACTGTTGTATTTTGATATTTATTGAATAAATATTTGAAAGTACAAGATTTGTTTATTTTAAAATAATTTCGGCTTTTATAATTAATATTATATTATTGATGATTACTGATTAATAAATAAGATTTATAAATGACATATTAAGAAATTATTTATAAATTTCATTATTTTTATGTAACAAAGTATTTATTATATTAATATATTATAAAAACAATAAATTATAGTATAATTCAGCATTATATGAGTATATCATGTTTACATGTATAAATGATTTTTTATTTATTACCCAGTTACAACAAAAATTCATCATTAAGTAATAAACACAAACACATCGATATAAAAAGTGTATATTTATATAATACATTATATTATTGTCTTTTTGCTGAAACTCTTAGTAAATATAAAAACATGTAAACAATAAAATACCCAGGTAATAACATTATTTTCTAAATATAATACGTTATTGTATTTAATTCACTATATTATGTATTAAAACATTATGTTCCACATTTTTATTATTATATTGACTAAATATAGGCATAAATAAAATATATATGAATAGAATATGGTATGTAACATTATATACATATTATTTATTTTATTTAAGATAATTATTATAATATTGAAATATATCCTATTATCCTAACAATTTATTTAAAAAACGAAAACACAGTTTTCTTAGAAACAATCAATACAGAAAATTTTATTAATTATTATATAAACTTAGTTCTTATTTTAGAATAATTTAAATAAAATATACAAATTGGTAAAATTAAGTTTCATATAAACATAATTCATTAGAAAGTCATTAACGTAATGTAAATTATAATATAATACAAGTAAGTTACTTTAATTTATAAGATATTGATATATATACCTATATATATTTTTTTTATATATTATTTTGTTTCGCTTTATTGTAATTTGTAAAAACAAGTGTTAGTTTTGTCTTATTTTTGGATACATTTCTAAAATTATATATTCATTTGAAATCAACTATCTCTCAGTCATGTTACAATTATATTCTAATATTCAAATATCATACTTTGTTTTATTACTATAAAACATACAGAAACATAATCAAGCCGTTGTAAATTATAATTTTTTTTTAAACATATATTACTTAAACAACTAGTGCATTATATATCCAAGAATGTAAAAATGTTTTTTATTATAGTCATTTAGGTAATTTTTGTCAACATATTACCTTAACCTAATGCATTCGAACAAATCCATATAGAATATAAATTTTCGTTATTAACCACGCAAATTTTCTTAATAAATTATTATGTTTTACACTTTATAACACATCACATTACAAAAAAATTAAAAAATAATGATACATTTTAAAGGGAGTTCTTTTTAAGTAGAGTCAAAGAAGAAGAATTATGAAATGTCGAATATTTTAATTTGTATATATAATAGAACATCTATAGAAAGTTCTATAAAAAAGCTTTAATTTTTTAAAGTGTTAAAGTAAATAAGTTTAGAATATTTCTCATTTTTATTTTTCCGTATTTATATTATTGAATTATACACTTTTTTCAAATAATTTTTAAAATAATATATTTCATCTCTTTGCCCTTTAATTGCAATGTATGTGACGCATCATTGATTAATTTAAAGTTTTATTTACATTAATTAATGTTTGCAAACAAATAAACATGTTTTACTATTTTTTATTTTACTTTATTTATTAATTTTTGATCATATTATACCTTTAACATGGTAAACAACATTATAATTTGCATGTTATAAAGCAGATTCTTTTTAGCTTGGAAATGTTTATTTTTAAAAATGTAAAATATATAAACAAATATTTGTTGATTCTATGTTTCCTGTAACTTTTTAAAACAATTGTTAGTTCAATAATTTACATCAATTGATTTGTAATAAAAATATTTAAATACATGTGTGCAATCTAATTTGGACTAAGAAAATTATAATGTTACACATTACATCATTCATATGTTTAATAATAATAAATAAAAAAAATAATAGATAATTATAATAATAAAAATGTGTAATAAATTTAACTATTTAAACTAGATATAATTAAATTATTAATAAAACGTTCTCTAATCAAAAACTTAACCTTCCGACGGGAAAATCTCAACTTCAAAATACATGAATAAATCATAAAATAATAAATTTATATATTTATATTATATTATATATATTATATATTAATATATTCATTATAAATCACTTAAGAATAGGTCAAACTAGAATATACCATGGATTTCCCATTGCAATAAAAAAACTTCCACTATGTGATCCTGTGGTATTTTTATTGTCCATTAAACACATTATTAACAGAATGCCATCAATATCAATCCCATCTTCTTGACCTTCCTATCTGAAAATCTCGATTCATCTATCGAACCCAACCCAAAACAAAATTATGCAATTATAATTATTAAAATAATAATCAATTTATAAAAAAAAAAAAATTTTTAAATTAAAAAATTACTAAATATCTGTCAAAATATCATATGTAATTACAATTTCTAATTGTAATATGTCATTTTTATGGTAAATATATGTATAAGCTGTAACTAATAGCCATTACTTGTAAAGTTTTTATTTAAGATCAATAATGAAAAGAAAATTTTTAAAAACATTATCATTCCTCAATATAGTTTATCACATTAAACAATATATTAACGATGTTTTATTATTATTTTTTTTTTTTAAATATATATTTTTTATTAATACATTAAAAATGTTTTTATATGTTTAAAGATTACCATAATAATGATAAGTACTAGGAGAAAAAAGATGAGTCAAAAAATTAGAATGAGGATATCCCAAGACGAACGTTACTAAAAAAAGGAAGGTATGTACCTATTTAAACTTAATATTTTCTCTCTAATTATTTTTAGTAGGCTTTTGTGGCAAAACATATATCCAATTATATTATCCCTGATGCTTTACTATAGTTATTGCATTTCCCTTATCCTGTATAATATATTTTTTCAATTATAATTTTCTTAATTCATATTATATTTTTAGCGATTTTTAAACAGTAGGTACCACATTTAAAAACCCTATCTGGCAACTTTTGTCATGCTTTTTCAGAGTTTGAAAACTTATAATAATATTTTATTTTATGGGTTAAATATATTATATATTTAAATAACTATTCCCTAAGAACATAAAAAGTATACATTTACTATATTCATAGTAAACTATAATTCGTACATTTTAACATTTGATACATTGCAATATTAACACAAATTATATTAAATTACTATTGAAGTCTTCAAGTAGGTTAAATTAAGTACGTATATGTCAAGAGTGAATAAAGAGATAGTTATGTTTATAAGTTAATGATTATATTTTTTTTGTATAAAAATATGAATAAAAACATTATAAAAGTAATTAGGTACTAATTTTTAAGGGGATTAAGTGAAATTTTTAAGGATTATATAATACAATATCCATAATGATCAAACTGCGATTGAGTATAAAAAATAATGTTTACCGAAATCATGTTATTTTAGATTCTGAGCGAACCGAGGGATGTATTGGTTTTTTTTATGTCTGTAATCAAAAATTCTTCAATCATTACAAGTAACACTATTTTATGGTAGAAAATTTCATCTAGTTGTTAATTTAAAAAAGTTATTTTTCGATTTTTAATTTTGTTAAGAAAACCCTATCAAAAAATTAGCATAAAAATTTGATTCGATACTGCAAAATTTGGTTAACTGTTATAAGCATTAAACCAGATATTATGTTCGAAATTAATTTACAAAAAATAATATGAAAATGAAATGACAAATTTTTTAATAAAATACTAGGTATGTGCCTATTGAATAATAATATTACTTTTTATTTCCATTTTAAATACCTTTAAACTTTAATAGTAGAATATCGAATGATAAGTTTGGCGTTTTAATAAACTTGGACCACGATATTAGAATATATTAGGGAACAATTAAACTAGTATTTATGTGGTCTTTTGTCATTTACTATTAAAAATAATGAAATAAAGTGTATTCTACCTATGATTAAATTTTTCATACGTCTCAGTGTACCAAATACCTGTTTGCAGCTTACAACCCTACCAATTGATAATAATTTTTCTATTGAGTAACTGAAGCTATGTCAATTTTGTTACTCTCGGGATTTTTCGTTTCACTGTCATCACAACGATATTCGTTATCACGCAGGAAGACCATCAGTTTGCGATGTCTACTATACAGTACACTATACTATACTCCCTCTAGTGACTAGAGTCTATCTGTATACCGGAAGTCACAGCTGAATATTTTTGGCCTCTCGAACGCTTTTAGCAATTTCCAACGACGTCGCAAATTGATGCTGCTGTAACCATTGCCAGGTTCCCGCCACGTTATCATTATTATTCATTGTTAATAATAAAAAAGTGGACCACATTTTTTTTAAAAACTTCGAAAGACGATTGAATTCTTAAAATAGATTCTCTGTATTACAATATTGTAAAAATTCACTGTGTGAGGATGAGCCTCACGTCTTGTCTCATCGGGCGAATTGATACTGGTTTACATATAACTAGATCAAACAAAAATAAATTATATAATCACAGAAAAAATAAATAATATTCAAGTATACTCAATTATTTTTAAGAATTGTAATATTTATTATCCATAACGATATTATAACCGGGAAAGATTTTTAGTTTAAAAAAGTGATTTTAAAATTGTTTAATTTCAATATTATTTACACGTTATATAATGAGCATAACAAACACTAATTCATCTAATTTTTTTCATTATAACTATTTTGTAAATATTTAAAAGTAATCAGAATCTATTTCCAATATTTTTTAATGAAAAAACGTAGGTATGAGATATATTTTGTTTGATTACAAGTAATTATTGTTTTTTTTTAATAAATTTTTTTAACAAATTTTTTGTTAATGTATAATTAAATGATATCAAGTCTTATAGTTATGAAATGTGTACAAAATACAAGATTTAATAAAAATTGAAATAACTATACAAAATGAATTTACATAATAACATACCGGTAGTTGTTTAACACACACTGAAGATGAAAACATTGTTTTCGAAATACGTATTTGTTAAATAAAAACAAATTATTTTATACAAATTTTGTTTTATTTATATCTGTAAAAAATTCTACAAGTAATTCAACACCAAAATAATAAAAAAAAAAGCCGGTCGGTAGGGGGTAGATGTACTTCGCTCGTTGGGTGTCAGTAGAAGTGGAAGTACTTCGCTATTTGGACAGGACACTCTTGTTGGATATATTGCATTTGAAAGAAATGATAAATCATTGCATTAAATAAAACGATTTTGAGTGGAGTTTCGGTGTATTATTCTTAACTGTTATTATTTATGTACTGACTCCTCATTAGTTACTATGGTGAACGTTATAGCATTAGAACAAACATAGGAATAATAGTTATTTAGTTTGACCTTATGTATAAATATATTCTAACATATGATATATATTTATAATAGCTAAGTTACATAATTATTACTATATAATACATTAAGTCAGTGGCGTACCATATATAATATCATATAGCATATATAACATACCATGTTGTATAAACTATTAAATGCATAGGTAAACAACTATTACTGTATAGTGTGTTCAGTATATATTATATTGTGTGTTCCGTTTAAGAAATATAGTACTTAAAAAAAAAAAAAAAAATGAATACAATATTGTGTAAATATTGTACAAATGTTGTTATATAATATACTCTATCCTGGTAAGAAATCAAATATAACATAATGAATTATAAACTTTGAATGATTTGTCTAATAAATTAATATTATCTTCTTTTGAATTTATTTTGTGTAGGTACCAGGAATTTGTGTACAAATAATTTAACTATAAAGAAAATATAATAGTTAGTTTTTTTTTTACATTGTCAATAAATAATTTAATGTTTATTTACCTTTGTGCATGATTCATTTCTGAATGGAACGCCAATGCGCGTACTTCTGGATTTATGGTACCATGAATTTGTGTACACATTTAAGTTATTACTTCAAATTAAGTAGTGCATAAACCCGGTACAGCAAATGGTTATAGTTTACGTTTGAAACCATTCCTGTTTTTAAAATTATATCAATCAAAATGGTTTGAATATTAGCGATGTTAAATAGACATATTGGTGAGAAAAATGTATAATAAGGTAATAAGGAAAATATGAAATTTATGACAATTAAATAACACTTTCATTTATATGTTGGTTATTTTTTATTATTTTTTTTTATTTAGGCTGAGAATGTTATTGGTGATGATAACGAAATTAATTAATAATTTTGTTTGATTTCATTACATTTTTTTAAATACATTTTTTTCAATTATATTAAATTTTAAATGCATATTTAAAAATAATTGCATATTTTAAAGCATATTATAGTATTTTTAAGGCATATTTTGAAGGTCTTAAGTGCATATAAATACGTTCCCTATTAATAACATTATATTTTTCAATATATTCGGACATAGGTTTCCTAGTATCTGCAGGCATCAGCAATTCAGAGAAATACATCCAATTTTAAAATAATTTATTTATATATTTTCAAAAATTTAAATGTTCCTACAATAGAGATCATCATTATAGGTACCTATGTAATGGAAGTATTGTATGAAATGATATATGAACTATTACAATTTCCCTATATAAGTAGAAATACAGAAAGCATGAACCGAACTTCTATTAAATACAATCTACAATACAGTGTATATTATAATATATAATGTAAAGAAAAAAAAACATAAAATATTCTATTCAAAGTACATATTTTTAATGAATTAGCCAGTACAAAATTAGTAAACCATCAAAAATTAGATTTCATGTAGCTACATACCTCGATAGGTACCTAATTTTTCTGTAAGTAGCTATTAATGTTGTAATAATTATATTGCTTTATTGCAATATTATTTAATTTTATTGTGACCTATTATATTTTTATTTGAAACAAAAAAACCTAATTGTATAAATTTCATTCCATTGATTGTAGATGTTTTCAATACCCAGTTAAAGGCACATAAATGTAAATATTGTTTTATCATTAGAATGGAATTAATAAATTGCTGAATAGTGAATAAATTTATTATGAGAAATTTGTAGAAAACTAAAAGTAGAATCCGATTTAGATTAAAGAAATGCATTGTTATCGCTAGATAACACATTTATATACAAGTACACAAAAACCCATCAAAATATGATTAAAAAAAGAAAATCTAGAATATTTATGCTACAAGATATGCACCTACAATTTAATGTGATTGAAAACATTTGATTCGAAATTATTATTAGATAAAATTTGTTAAGTTAAATAAATTACTAATATCACGCATAATACATATGTTGTCTCAAACAACAATTTCCGAAGTAATTAATTATAACATTTTGTAAATGTATGGATATTAATTGTACACTGCAGATAATCTACTATTTTATATATGATAAATAGTTATTTGTGGTATTTAAATATTTTTTTCAAAAATGTAAATTGATAAATTTCTACAGGTGGAAATAAGAACACGTGAAAATACTAGAATACTAGCTAATAAAAGATAAAAATATTTACAAGAAACTAACAATTTACTGACAAATTAGAAAGTAAAATTAATTACTCAAAAAAAAATTTTGTATCGTGTCCATATTATATAAGATTTCAAATTGGTTATTCTATTAATATATGCATTTACATACAAATCCATTAACTATAGTTATCACATACCTATGGTACGCTCATCCATTTTACAGTTTACCTCGTCGGATATGGTTATATTTGGTGTAAAGAAGGCACAGGTAAAACAAGTGTGGTCACCAATTATACCACTCATTATTCACAATGACTATCTTAGGTGTAAAATTAATAATAGGGACTCACCCGAATGACAAACACGATGACGTATGATAACGATGGAACCTCGATGAAATAAAAATGTTTTATTACAAAAATACACTAACAATTATTAAGAAATAAAATTGATTTACAAAACTAAAATTAATAAAGGAAAAAATAAAGAAATTACTAAAATGTAAACAAAACGAAAATACGAATAAAGAAATAAGAACAAATGTAATAATAAAGATGATGATAATAATAATATTAATAATAATAATAATAATAATAATAATAATAATAAGATTAATACATAAATCAGAGTAAATGCTACGAAATAGCTGTTAAAAACTGAAACAAACGCAAATAGGCACGTGTAAAATCGCTAGGGTCACTAAAAGATTCTGGGCAGAGAGTTGAAAACGGCTGCTGAATCAAATCGGTATCGGCATTACGTGTATATATAATTAGAAACGGACGGTCTGTTACACACACGATTCGAGGTATATACCATATTGTATTAGAAATTGTGCAACCTGAAATTCGTTATCAAAATTTTTACAAAATGTATATGATAACAATACTACGCGCTGTTCAGTGTACCTTGTGTATCACAGATATTTTATAGTATAATTATATACACATACAAAATGACATTTAAATATATTATTGTATAACCAGACATTTGATTTCAATTATTTAGTTTTATATTATTTATTTATGTTCAAATACAATAGGTAGGTAGCTTAAATATTTGGTTGAAAACTGACTTAGCTGAAACATTTCTAAGTCAATATAATAAAGTATGTTACAAACTGTATATTAAAAAATAGTGAAGTGATAAGCATATTTTGAGTACTAGATCGCATTTTAAATACTGTAGCTTGTGGGAAATGTTTTAACTATCACTATGACATAGGTACTTACATTTAGCCAACTATACACTTAGCAAACTCTATTTATTAGTCTATAACTATAAGTTATAACCATTAATTATATTTTCTGAGTAGGTATAAAGAATTATATTGAATATTGACAATAATTTAATCGATGTAATATGTGACAATTATATGTGTCGTAAGCACAAAAATACGATGAATATATTTTTTATTCCCACCTTTTTATTTTAAACATAATATAGCTAAAAAGCATAAATTTCATTGGTGCAAAGTTACTATGGGACATGCACGAATTTCCCGTAATTTTCGAAATTTTTCGGTAGTTTTTCCTTACGCTGAAAAAGCTTTTATTGATTCAAAAAATGTCCTATTTAAAGTACAAACTAGATGACATTTTCTATCGGAAACCGGTAAGATTGTGAAGATTGGTTCAAATCTTTTTGTCAAAAAATTGTAAACAGAAAAAAAATAAACATTATTGTAAAGCCAATAGTTCATTATTTTATTACTATGTATTTATATATCAATATATGCATATAATATTATAATTTGTTTGTATTTCTATGCATTTTGTACCTACTTTAATAAATATTTATTAAAATAGATTTAATTCTATAAATTACATATTTATACTATTTTAACACATAATGTATAATGATTAATTTTTTGCTCTATTATTTGTTAATTTTAAATTTAAGACTTAAAAATACTCAAGCATATTTACCTATTTATAAATTTTCATTACCTACTATTAGATCTTTAATCTGCACAATAGTTTTCTTATTCAAAACAAAGCATTGTCAATAATTTAAGTTTTTCATCAATATTATTATTACGTTATTTCTATTCAATACTACCATCTCGTATCGAAATGTAGGAAATATTAAATTATATTATAAACTATATATAATATATTTTTTATCAGCAAAACATCATTTTAATTCCATATCATTGCACGTTATTTATAATATATGAAACTGATTAATGTTTTACCTACTATTTCACTCGTAAACTTGTTTTATATCTTTTTGTATTTTATAATATTCATCAAATCCCTCTTACATTGATATAAGACAAAAATTATACGCATATTTCTTGGTGATGAAAAATATAAGAGAAAATTTTATTGATAAACAATAAATAAAATTAATAATTACTAATTGATATATAATTATTCAGAAATGTGTGATTTTTTTTTGTTTTTAACATTTTACATTGATTTTATTTTGTATTTTTTAAAAATTTCTAGGAAAATTTTCATGATTTTACTCATCATTATATAGTTATATATTTTAAAAAAAATTATAATTTTATATTTCATTCTTGATATAGGTATGTTCAATATTCATAAAAAAAATAAAATAAAAATAAGGAATCCTACCGCAAATGAATCTAAACCTAATTTTACAGTATTAATTTTTTTATTAATCAACACTTGTAATATTTTTAATGTTAAAGGTTAGGATGATTTGTTTATAGAGATTAAATTATGAAGGTGTAATATATTGTATATATGTATATATGATAACAATAGCTTTAAATTTAAGATTATTTTTCTGCAACTTTTATTTTGATGGTTTTTTTTTTGCATTTTTTAAACCTTTATGTTATTATTTTTCATTGTTTAATAATTTTCATGATATGATTAACACATTTTTAACCATATTTACAATTTTTTTAAAAAATATTTAACTAAGAGTCGTCTAATATTGGTACCTACTCTAAAAAAATCAAATACCCTAATAATAAGTTGGTAATCATAATTTAAATTAAAAGAAATAATAGTTAAATATAATTTTACCTATATTATTTTCAATACTAAATTTATATTTGTTTTATTTTATGTATTTATTTTTGTGTTATGCTTAAAATCTTCTAAACAATTTCAGGCTCTAAATAAAATGTGATTCTTTGATGTGTGGGAGATATATGGTCCCAATGCCCCAATTCAATCCGGGCCTGGAAAATATGTATAATTACATTCATTTTCATTTTAAATCTTATGTTTAAAAATTTACACATCACCCCTTTCCCCACCGGAACTAAAAAAATTGTATGTCAAATCTCCTTTCACCATTTATAAAATCCTGAAAATGACACTATACAGGAGGTAAAATATTAACTATGACTTGTATCTCTAATATTTATATTATATATATATATACTCGTATAACTATGACGTTTATAATAATGAAACCCAAAGACCAAACTATAATTTCAATAAAAATATTTCATATAAACATATACATATAAATATTTGATGGATGACACACATAACGATTTCTCTAGAGCATTTTAATAGCTTTACCGACGCTGCAATGAGTATATAGCTAGACAATGATTCTATATAGAAGGTTGATATAAATAAATTAGTTTATCTTTAAATTAATTTTAAAATTTTTTAATTTTTAAATTTAAATTAAATTTTTTAATTAATTTTAATTATCTTAAACCCTGTGTTTTCATTTTATTAAGTTCCGTCAATTCAAACATAATGTGTATTTACAAAATTTTATTTTAGAAGTAAAACATCATAACTTTCAACATTATGATTGATTCCCGTAATGCTTGATGATTTTCCAGATACATGATCGTTATGTACCATATTTGCCAAAAAGGCAAAATTTAAAGCATGTTATTGGCGTACCTATCTTAAATTATAGACAGTCTCAGGTGAGTTGAATATATATTAATTATTAACAAGCTATCAGTTTTAATAAATATATAATTATTCGAAATAACCTTTTTGTATAGCAAATACTAAACTTAAGAGGTAACTTAGAATTAATCAATAAACTAAGTACATATATACAAACCAATGTTTACCTGCCGATCATACCATCTTCAATCAAAATATCTCTATTATAAAACTATTTCCATATAATAAATTCCTTATTATAACGAACATTTATTTTCACCCATTTTCTAAAATTACTACTCTCGTTTGTTACTCGTGTTAATGTTTCCTATTGTTTCAATAGATAAAAATAATAAAAATAATGAACATCATATAACTAATAAACTCAATAATTATAGTATAATATGGTCATAAAAATACTCTGTCATACATATATATGTTTATATCTAAATATTCCTCAGTCTGATACATACTATTTCTATTATCATTAAATTCAAATTAAACTTCATTAAAATGTACGAAGTTAATAAATTTATCGAATTAATCTTCTTATGTATTGTCACATTGCAAAGTTACACGTTTTCCCTGTATCCGTTTTTATTTATAGCCATTTCAACTATAATTATATCTATAGTGACAGAAGTAGCTGAATATTCTGTCACTAACATTTTCTAAAAACAAAAATAAACCGTCAAAAGAAAAATAACATTTTCAAAACTCGCGGCTAGGCGTGATTCAAATGTTGACCTTACCAATATGTTAATTATGGTTATATGCTATATAACGCAGTAGCATAAAATAATGATAGCTACCCAGTTTTTATAGAATTAAAAAAAGCTTTAAGACTTACAGAACCGTTATAGTAGTGTGATGGGGGTGCTTGTAGGGGTTCAACATTTATTTTGGTGTAAAAATAAAAAAGTGCTGAAGAGTATTGACATCAGTACATTTGTACATCAGTTGCTTGTTAATTTTTAAATGTATTAATATTATTATTATTTTATTTTAATGGGTATTAGGCTCCTTTGTATATAAATGAATGATTATAAGTGATAATGAGTGAAAAAATTTAGGTATTTCTCAATCTCTTTAAAAAAAAAATTCAAGAGGACATTGTCGACTTTCAGTGATAAAAATATGTGAATACGTTTTTTAAGTGACTTTACAGATTAAACATTTATTATGAAATTAATAAAAGACAACATTTTGGAAATTTTGTGAAAAATTGGACAAATTACGATTGTTGTTTAAAAAAAAAAAAAAATTAATTAGTTAATAAAAAAACCGAAATATTATCTTCTTTGATATTAGGTATCTTAACTCTAAAATTACTTTATGGACCTATTTTAACAGTATTGTGTAAACATAATTTTTTAATAAATATTATTATATTTAAATTACTTTAAAAAAGTATTTAAATATTTTTAAATAATTATTATTGAATTTTAATTTTTTCTTAAATTTTTTAAAAATAGCTTATACAGAACCACTTAAAAATCGACTGTACGATGTTCTCATAACTAAAATGACATCAAATGTACTTACCTAGCTATATAATATGAAATATTTTAAACCACATCCTTGTCATCAATTATGCCAGACTAATATTTTAGTTAACTATACATACTTTTCTCCTAGAGGTAAACACAGTAACCACTAAAAGTATTCAGAAACCGATATTTTAAAGTAGAATTTTGAGGCATTAAATATGGTTTAATTGCATGACACTTGAAAGTGTTAATAATATATGTAGAATGTTCAAACTTCGATTTCCATTAATTAATTTTTTACAATATGTAAAATACTACTTTTATCACTAGGAGGGTAGTATACTATTAGTTTATTAGTCAATATTGAATGTAGTACCTAACATATATTATGTTTCATAATATTTGAAAAAAATACTATTACTATTACTTATATGACTTTTCTCAAAACTAAAATAAATCTTCGATACACATAATTTTCAATTTGTATTATGTATGTATTTACAAATATATAGGAAATATATTATATTATTTCAAATTAAATAAATATTTTTATCAAAAATGTGTACTTACATATAAATATAAATAAACATTTTTTAAATTTAATATTTTTTTATTGTATCTAAGTAGTTATATATTTTGCATAGCTTGTAAAATTAATTTAAATGTTTTAATTATTATTATAATACATAACATGTGTTTTGTCAAACCAATTATGATTACTAACTAGTAATTCTGAAAATAATAGTCTTATATAATTACTCGAATATTTGATCATATATAAAAGTTTTAACTAAAGTTTGTAGTTTATAAATTTGTATTATATTAATTATAATTGTTACAGTTAATTATTATCATTACCACTATATGTTTTTCATAAAATGGTTGGATACTTACTTCATAAAATTTCTTTATTATTTATAAATAGATAAAAATCCTAATTGTTTTATAATATAAAAAAATTAAATTTTCTTTAAGTTATAATTTAATATTAATTTCCATTTTAACTTTAAAAACTTAATATTTAACTGAAAACTTTTAGATTATTTAATATGGCTATAATTTGAATTGAGTTTTTTAATTAATTTACTCATGTTTTTCAATTAATTTATCATTTTTTGCGGAAAGTTTAAAATTTAATTTATAGCATATGTTTGAAGAGAAAACACTATGTAGGTATTCTGATCATGTCCTTTCTATTTTCTATTCACACTCGTATACATAAATATGAGAATTTGCAGTTATTTTATTAAACAAAAGGTGACAAAATCATTCGTAAAACTATTAAATCATCATTGTATGTATGTTAATGACGATTTAGATAATAGTATGAAGCGAAAAGCTTGTACTATGGTGCCTTCGAAACAATGCGTTTATCATCTCATATGAATTCACGACGTATGTGTTCCCTAATTGAAAATTGATTTCATTTAATATGTTTAACGTTTAAATATGCGTATAATAAATAGTTCGGACATCATTTTATAATTCACTTTATAATAATTGTTTAACTAACTAATAAATATAAGGATTTCGTTACTTTTGAACAATAATAATAATTGTCAAAGTTAATTGAATAATATTACAGTGTTATATCACTATTTATAACACTATATTTTATTTACAAATCAATCATTTAAAAATTATTCAACAATAGTATAACATACACAGCTTTAAAATTTGTTTTAATAATTACATTTTTAACTACATGCTTAACGTACAATTGTACGTTTTATTATTATTTTATATAGACTAAGCGGACAATACTTCAAACACAAATTAAATAATTTACAATAATTTACACATATATACAAGATAACAATATTAATAATACAATAATAATTATTTATTTTATACTTATAAAGCTATTATAATATATAGTATAATTATAAAAATATAGTACCTTATTTTATAATAAAATAAAAAAAAATATTTGGAATTACAAACTATAATTTAAAATGCATGAATATTATAATGCATTTGATTACATCATTAAGTATATGATTTATAAAATTAAAATTTTACAGGGGTTCATATCGGTTATACTCACATCTGGATTTTTTTCGTTTTTCTTTTAACTACGACCGTATAAAATAACCAATTTTAAAATAAAATTGAAATTTTTTTCTGTATAATAATATTTTAAAATAATATTTTATATTATAATACCTTTATGGATATTGTTGATTTTGTAAACAGCAATATTTTTCAGACAGTAGCATAGAGATATTTAAAAACATTTTCAAATAGAGAAATTCCAATCAAAAAGTCTAAGAACCATAAAATAAAATATATAAATATAATAAAAAACTAATTGCCTACTCATATCTATATCAAAATCGCAAATTAATCAGCTACTTACTTAAACCTAAGAACCTTGTATATAAACAGTACTTTAGAACTTATATACTCATACTTCCAACAAATGTAAAAATTATAAAATTTTATCCGAAATATATTGCTATTCTAGACGAATAAATAACACGTATTATATATCAATTATTATATTAAATAAATATATATGTTTAAATTTGAGCATAATTACAAAGTACTATATTTATAGATATTATTTTTTTGGTTATATAATATTATAATATTGTTTATTTTTATATTTTATTAACTCATTGTTATTATTTAAAGTTAAAGCATAATATTCATATATCTAATAGAAAATTTATTTGAGTTTATCTATATCCAGTCAAGAGTTTAATTATTTATTTGGCTTTGTTTTAGGTGGATTTAAATGAACTACATTTCTGTAACCTAAACTTAACTAGGCGTTAGTAATTACTTCCTGAACTCTTTTTATCTCTGTTTTAAATTTGTTCCCGGCTTGACCCACAAGATAATATCGTAAATTTAAAGATTCAATGAAAAACGGATAGCGATGAATTGGTCGCGAATAATTGATCGCCGAACTATAGAATACTACAAAAATAACACATAACATGAAAATTATAATGCTATTCTATTATATTTTATAAAAATGAATAAAAATATTTTTTCGTTTTCGTGTTATATTTGCTCATTGTAAAATATTATTTAGATTAAAAACAATATATTCAAGTAAATGTTTAAATAAACAAAAATAATTTTATTCTATTTTAATAAATACATAACTTATTACTGTTAGAATTAAAAAAAATTAAAAATCAATAATAATAAATTTAAAAAATATACATTACATATATATTATAGCCAGTCATATTAGGTTTTTAGCTCGGAAAAATTCCCACCTAGCCGAATTTTGGTATATCGTTATAAACAATGTGTAAAAAGTCTACCTCAATATCATGTACCCGTTAAAGGTTATTCGAGGTCAAAGGTCACCAAAATGGCCTTTTTTTGGTCATACAATAAATAGGTTTAGATAAAAATGTAGAGGAGGTAGTTATCTACAAAAAATGTCTTATATATTTCAAATGTTTCAAAATAAATACGCTTAATACAAAAAACCAAAAATACTTCTATCCGATCTTCTCAAACAAAAATTATGTTTTAAATTCTCCGGACAATCTACTGACGCACTCGGGTAACTCGTATAGCTTTGATACTTTTTACTTACTACAATTTATCAGTTCTTATAACTTCTTTATTATTATTATTATTTTTATTATTATTGTTGTTGTTATTATTATTTTATTATTCCTTATTCTTCTAAATCATATGTCATAATTATATCTATAGTGTATATTTAATTCATGTTTATATATTTTATAGTGCATCTTATTCAATTGTATTATACACAATATTTAGATGTTAATTTTTATATTTTGTAATAGGACATAGTTTCCGTTGATACCAATAAATAAATAAATAAATAATATATATAATAATTGTGCGTTTTAATATAAGTTCAGATTCCTTTGCGAGTGGAGGTGTATATATTCGTCCTCATTCTAATCTTGATATTTATAATCCACATTCCCAGACTATTGAATTCATGATTCGTCAATCTTTTTCACAGTTTTATTATATGTGGAGACTATAATTGTCTCCATCAATTGACTGAAATTGTATGGGACAATGATAATAGTGGTCTAAGTTATTTTTATTCCTCTAACATTTGTGCGACATGTATTCCTGAAATGTTTGCGTCTAATGGGTTTTTCCAAAATAATAGTATTTTTAATAGTCATGATTCAATTCTTGATCTTTTTTTTTGTAATACTTCTTTCCTAGTTGAAAAGTTATTGGATCCTTTAGTGCCAATTGACTCGTATCACCCACCTTTAAATATTTTACTTCCTTACTCTGATTCTAAACCTCTTTTTGAAAATCGTCACACATTTTATAATTTTCGCAAAACAAATTACTCTGATATAAACTCCTTTATGAAAGATTTTGACTGGAACTCTACATTAGCTTCTCGTGATCTATAAATAGCATATAATACATTATTTAATGCTCCACATCTTAGTATTTTAAAATTTGTGCCAAAATGCAAATTTTGGGATTCTACTTATTGGCTATGGTTTAACAAAGAATTAAAAGATATCCTTCTACAAAAGAAAAAAGCTCATATTGAATATAATGCTAATTCAGACTTTTCAAATTATAATGAATTCTCGTTACTTCGTGCCCGCTTCAAGTTTATATCTAAAAAATGTCTTACTGAATATGATAAACGTATTGAAACTTCATTAGCAAAACACCCTTGTGACTTTTAGAAATATGTTAAGAAAAACCATAGAGGTAACGAATTGCCTAAAGAAATAACCTACAATGGTACTATTTACTCGAATAAACAAGAAGTTGCAATTATGTTTGCTGAAATGTTCTTCTCGGCATATTCAACGGGAAATACAAATATTGATATTAATTTACTTAATATTCCTAATTTTGACTTACCCAGTGACGTTTATTTCTCATTGGATGATGTTTTCAATGGATTGTCCGCTCTTAAAGGCAATTGGTCAGTAGTTCCTGATGGGATCTCTGGTGAATTTTTATTTCAAATAAAATCTACCATCTCCTATCCACTTAATACCCTTTTTAGACGATCACTTGATGAAGGTACATTCCCATCGATACTTAAGTTAAGTTCAGTTACACTCATTCCTAAATCAAGTAGTTTGTCTAGTGCTTCATATTATAGACCTATTTCTATATAGTCTCACATCTCAAAACTATTTGAATCCCGTATTTTAAAATACATTCAGCCAACGGTTAATGGAATTTTGATGGAAGAACAATATGGCTTTCGACCTGGCCGATCTACACTCTCGTTTAATCTTGTATTTACTTTATTGTATATGATGCATTTAAAAATCATAGTCAGGTTAATGTAATCTACACTGATTTTAAAAAGCTTTTGATTCAGTAAATCATGAGATACTAATCAGGGTACTTAGTGTATCAGGTTTTGGTGAGCCTCTTTTATCCTGGTTTTCTTCATACCTCTGTGATAGGTACATTGTATTCAAAATGTTTGATGTAAACTCTAATGTATTTCTATCTCCTTCTGGTGTCCTACAAGGTATTCACTTATCACCACTCCTCTTTTTATTATTTGTAAACAGTGCTAGTTTTAAACAGCTGCAAACTACTATGTTTTGCAGATGATATGAAGATTTTTCCGCAAATTAGTTCTCTTGATGATTGCCGTACACTCAAAATTGACTTAAACAACTTCTATGAATGATCTTAATTGCTTGATTTAACTCTTCGCTTTAATAAGTGTTATGTTATGACATTCGCTAAAAAACGATCAACTATAACATGGTCCTATGAGCTTTTTCACTCGGAAATTTTGCGTGTCTGTTTTTTTTATTTATGTTCTGTTTTTGTTCTATTTATATCGAGATTTGAAACTTTTTACAATCAGTATAAAGCGAGATATCAATGGAAAGCGCTACTTATTTTTAGCGAAAAAAACATATTTCATTAAAAATGTACTAGTAGTTGGCCTTATAATGCAAAAACTATAACATTTATGTAAAATTATCATAAAACCTTTTTTGTAGACAATTATTTCTTTTAAATTTTTTAACAAAAACTTATTATTGTATGTCCAATAAAAAGCGATATAAAAAAAAAAAAACCGTTTTCATACCCTTTAACCTTGAATAACCTTTAATGCGTATATGTTATCGAGGTTGACTTTTTACACATTGTTCATAACGATGTCATGAAGTTATGTACCAAAACTCAGCTAGGTCGGAATTTTTCCAAGTTAGTCCCTTATTTCATCTAATATGACTGGATTAAATATATTTGAAGTGGAAAATTATGTGCTATATCTTATAAGAAATCTTTTTTACTTCTATTATTATAGTTGTCAATATTTTTGCAATTCGTTCTACGTGGTCTTTGTACATGAGTTTAATGCTCTTTGTATTTTTCGCTATTAATTGTTTCGTCTGCTAACTTATAAGACTCTTTTTTTTTAAATATGTCTATGCATTTCCATATTGTTTGATGGGATACGTTCAAAGTTGACACAAAGCCATATCGCCATCATTCAAAAGAATTGTTGCTCGGGGAAATATTTTTAAAAATATACTTAAAACAATTCCATAGCGATATAGGAATTATTGCTGACCTTTGATTTCATTGATCAAGATGCTCAATCCACGTGTCTTCAAAATAATTCTTCATTTTGCGAATAAAATTCTGAATTGAATAGTTCGTCCTAAGTATTTTTTTTTTTTCGTCGTCTTCAGGTACAAAACTAAGTGCTGTCATCATTCAAACTTATAAAGCAAATATCGAATCTTCGGTATACCTTTGTTAGAACCCAAAGTTTTGCACGTGCCTCCAAATACGTTGCGATAAATGAAATAAACAGCCACGAACTGATGTGTATTGCTAAAAACATACTGGAGAGCATTAATCGCAGCTTTTTCAAAGTTAACCATAATTTTCTTATGACCCATTCATATTTTTTAACGCTTTATAAGAATTAATATATTTATTTTCCATTTTATTAGGTAGTAACACGAAAATTGATGGGAAAACATTACTAAATTGAATTCCGTGCACAGTGTAAATTTGATAAAATTAATTTGGTAAAGTAGAACAAGTGCCTTTTGTTTACCAGTGTTCACATTTTTGTATAAGTTAATAGATTTTTTTGAGTAGAGAATTTTAAAATTCCATTTTCTTCAGGACCACTGTTAAATAATAAAAAAGGTTTGCCGTCAAATGTAGTCTTATAATTTTCCGGTAATTTTTCAAAAGTGTAAACGTGACTGTTTATATTAGTTACAAACTAATTATTTCTTTCCTTTCTTACTATTGATATATTCTATTATTAAAAACCGTAAAAACAAATTCGAGACAGACGACACCGCATCAGCATTATCAAATATACTAAATATATAGAATATAGATTATAATAACTAAAAAATATTTTAAAATAATTTTTGTATGGCGATCAATTATTATGGAGACCAATTGTACTTGCGATCAATTTTCCGGCGATCAGTTCACCGGTCTATTCACCGGCGATCATTTGTTCTAGACCAATTTACCGGATACCATAAAAAACTCATATTATAATAACATTTCTTATTTTTATAAACTTACAAACATATTAAAAAACCCAAATATTAATAATAATAATTTAAATATATTAAATGTAATTAAATATATTTAAATTTTTTATATAGTACATTTTTTTTTTAAATTAATATGTTATAATTTATAATATGTGAAAAAGACATATTTGGAATAATTTTATCTTGATAAAAATAAGAAGTATAAAAGTAATTCTTTCAATAAAATGGTTTTATTTTAATTTTTCTTTAAATTTCATCAAAATTGGAAGTGATGTCCTTTTAGTATAATTATAATTTACTGATATTATCTTGCCCTCACTTACATCATATAATTATATTATATCATCACTATTAATTGTAAAAATGTTGTATTTTTATTGTTTTAAAGGTATTATTACTATGTTTATGTGATCTTATTTGAGCTACTATGCTAGGCATTGCTAGCTAAACATTTTGGACTGCTGTGTAAATAATATATACAGTGGTACATTTTGTTTCTTTTCTTTGTGTACTTCTCAGGTTTGTAATTAAGAGAGGTTGTGGGATCCATGGTATTTGAAATAGTGTTAAATTTATACCTATTTATACAAAATGGTAGACAACAGCATAGACAGCAACTAAAAAAACATAAACACCAACTAAAAAAAAAAAAAAAAAAACAACCCATAAACTATTAATTAAATAATTCAAAATAGATGTGATCTAATTTCATTTTTTCCACGTACCCAGCGCAAAACAACATAAGGCACAATAGACAACAGTTTGCTTGAGATATATCGTCATTAATCCATTTTATAATTGTCGTCGCAAATTTTTTTGCACGATGGGCATTTCAAACTCACGGGACCTGGACCTAATCTGGGACCTGAAATTTTATACAATTTTGATTAAATGTACATATATTATAATATTGAAATGGTGGCATATTGCACATATTTGCATACAAACGTTATATTGACAGTATAACAAAAGTTTTAAATCCAATTTAAGAATGAAAATAACTTAATGGTAGTTGAAAATAATTCAGGTACACTGTGTGCAAAAATCTCAGATATGTCACATAGCTGTTATATTGAAACATATAAAGTTATAATTTAATGCCTATATACATTTATGAGATGTTATAGGCACTGTCATATCCCTACCTGTGAAATGTATGCGATATCACAAATCAATGTTCTATGATTAATTGAGTAGTATCTTTCAAAGCCAGTCGTACAGTTCTTTAAATTGTCGGCTCTTAATGATCGCATAAAGTGCACAAAATGGAAAATAAAAGAAAAAAATCAGGGAGGAGGTTGCGGCCTAAAGTAGCGCTTTCAGCTGTACATCACAAATTCAAACATTTAAACAACTGATGCATTACTGACGTCAAAATTATATATAGAAGACTAGGAAAAATGTAAAGTATATAAATGTATTCACAAGCAATGTTCACTATGTGAATGTATTAATTTATATTATTGATATTAATTTAGGTTAATGCGTAAATTGATTAATGTGTGATCTATTAAATATACAACAATTATTATTGAATAACATTACTCTTATGGAGGGGAAGAGTATAGTTTGATTATATTCTAAAATATTCTTTTAAATTAATTCCATAATATGTATCTACTATATTGTATACCAATTTCACGTGTATTTTATACCTACTCTACAAAAATAGCTTAGCATTTAAAATTTCAGCTGTGATCTTATTTTATTTATTATGAGTACAGGAAAAATACAATAATCTTACATTATACCCAAATACGCAAACACTCACATATATAGGTATTAGGTACTGCGCTTTTGTCTCGCAGCTGATTTAAAAAACATTTTTTTTTTTTATTATTATTATTGTTGATCGTTATCCCTAAATTTTCTAATGTCATTTTTGTAATTTATTATTTTATTTGAAGATAAAATTAGTTTTAGGTAAGTTATATAATAATTTATTAAGTGGCAGATGATATAGTTCCCTAGATATATAGATATATAGATTGTAGTTAAATTATACATCTATACCTAAAGTTATAGCATATGCCTCGCATTCAACAATTATTATAAAATCCAATAAATATTGTTATCACTATTGATATATTACACATATTTAAAATATATATTTATAATACTTACAATTCCAAATTTGTTAATTTTTTAAATTATTAAGCCACATTTTTTTCTTGTAAAACATAGTTTATATAGAATAATGCACTAATCAATGCAAACTTATAGAAGATTTCAAAACTTTTTTCTAAATTTAAATGAGTTCACTCAAAGTAGTTGAATATATTTGAGGCATTAAGATCATTTTGATAAAATCAAAAATAATAATAATTAGGGGATTTTCTACTCCTTTGTATACTCTTTTAAGGATAAGATAAATAAAACTTCAATTGGAATGTAAAGAAAAAAGTATTAAAATTTATAATTGTATTATTATTGTATTTATAATTGTTATTAATAATATTATTATATTAAGAAATATTTAACAAAATATATATATATTTTTTTTATAAAGGTGTAATAAGTATAAAAAAATATTATTATAAAATAATAATTATAATTTTAAGTGTATCTTGTATCTTGCATATTTTCTACAAATTAAATGTATTAAGTGTCTTCTATCAAGATACCCGAAATGAATACATTATGTATCAAGGTCATTTTTTTTAGTACCCGTATCTTTATCATATCGGTATATATAATATATATGTATTATATATTAAATATAACTGAAGTATACAAAAAAAAATAATAATTTTATCTATTCAGCCATCATTAATAGTACACAGAAAAAGATGTGCACCATAATACAAATAATGGTTTTCATATTATAATAAATGATTTTTTATTTCTTTTCCAAGATGCTCATAGTTTCTGCTTTTAACCTCTTTCATAGAAAATCTATACCTACACCTACATACATATGACGTAAACTACTTATGTATGATGATAAAATGTAGAATGATGGGTTTACTAATTTCAGCGGGGTCACTGTTGCTGATAGCGTCTCACAAGTGAATTTATTCTTCCATACGTAACTTATTTTGATTGTGTCGAAGGAATCCCAGTCGTTCACTCTCTACCTTTAAGTACATGTCGACCATGAATTGTTAGCATAGCTCACGACATCACAGAATGAAGTTGTCCTTAATGTGTACATTACATACAACACATAAAAATCAATCGAGCTGAATTTCTTGTTTGTTTCGGCTCCTGTAATAACATATTCATAAATATTAATTCAAAATGATATCAAAATGAGTTATTATGTTCATAATGAATAAAGTACTTTTGATATATATCAGCGATGAAATTCAGTTAATTGTTTCTTCTTTGAATCTCAATTTTACGATTATCTGTGTGGTCACTAACCTTGATTCTAGCAACGTTGTCAAAAACAAGCGCATTGAATCTACACACGTGCTCTCTAGCTGGTGTTTTATCAGGATTTATAACCATCGCATGATTGTTACTTTGCAATTCTTGCATGTATGATTTGAAGAATTTCAATAATTCATTGTGCTCATTCAATATAGAATTCAGCTCACCTACGATGAGTCTGTTTTTAGGTGAATTGAGGTTATTGTAGCCACAACGTGCATCCACGTGATTGGCGAACACGCGTTCGAGGTCTATACGACCTGTATATTTGTAAATATTTTTGTGGTTCGTTTGGCTTTGGTAGCAATGAGCCCACTTTATGGTACACTTGGCCTTTTATTTTGAACGTTGAATTAAGCATTTGTCGCAGTGTTGTGAACTAATTTTTTTGCTCCGAACGATGTCATTTGGAAGTATGAATTGAATGCGAGAATGGACTTCAGGAACAAATTTTAATCTGGATCCATGCCGATGAGCAGGCTGTTCAATAGTTCCAGTGGTGTCTCAATTTCTGGTAGTTACAATTTTCCCAATGCGCAACACATGCTAGCTGGAATTTCAGAGTATGACTATGGGAATATTCTTTGTCCACAGCTCCAATCATCACATTCGGATGAGAGGAATTTTTTCTACATTTACACAATTTATATATTACAAAAAACAATACATAAAAATTAATTCATCCATTTAAGCTAATCTTGTGGTGAGATAAATGAGTTATTGATATTTCTTAAAATGTAGGATTACAATTAAAATTCTTAAACTATTACATGTAATACTTATATATTATAATTTAATTAAATTTAATAACTTAAAATTAGAGTTCACCTAACAAACAGTTTACAATCGATTTTTTATTTATTTTATAAACAGACATTTTATAAACATTTTGATATATGTCTTTTTTAAATGTAATGGTATTTCATTAAAATATGATAGATCTAAATAATCAAAAAAATGTTTATCAATATTTTTTTTTGTGTAGTCCACTTGGATATCATAAGCTCTATTTTGGCACTTATTGAAATTAATAAAATTAGTGTTTTTAATATATTTAATATGGCGAATTGCTTGTACAGTAATCTGACTGGTAAAACTTTTAGAATTTTATAATTAGAGTTAGTAGAGGCTTTTAAAACTTTTTTATTTAGACAGATTCTTACCCCTTGATTTTGCTGAATTTCCAGAAGTCTTATTATATTATCTGCACAGCCACCCCATGTTATTAAACCATATTGAAAAATCGATTTATATAATGCATTGTATATAGTGCATATAATTCCTTTAGGTAGGATTGTGTTGTTTGAAAAATTTAAAAATTATTGTCCTAAAACGCATGTCACTTACATGTATATTCCAACGTACATTCCAGTCAATAATTATACCTATGTACTTCACTCTAGTAACTCTCTTTATTTTTTGGCAATTACAATAATTTGAATTTTTATCCTGCGTATTACAAGAATGTATAAAAATATCGTCAAACTGTATATTTGTCTTTTTGATAGAGAATACGACAAATTTACTTTTTTTTATATTTAAAGTCAATTGTAGATTTGACAATTCTTTGAAAACTTTGTTCACTTTAGCAGTAGTATTACTTTTTACATTAGACTAAGTGTCACTTGAGAAAAGTAAGCACATGTCATCTGGGTACGTAAGGACTTGACCATCCATACTCATATTACAGAAATCATTAATATAGAGTATAAACAAAATGGAACCAAGAACACTACCTTGGCGTACTCCGTATGTTATTTTTTTTTCTTTACTTAAAATGTCATTTAGGGAAACCACCTGTTTTCTATTGCTTAAGTAACTTTTAAACTAGTCAATACTTTCATTTTTTATTTCTATTCCTGGTAAAAAGTTAATAAGTTAATTGTGGTCAACTGTGTCGAACGCTTTCGCTAGATCCAAAAAAACCGCTAAAACTTTATTATATTTATGAAGTCTATTATAAATAAATTTAGTTGCTTTATAAATTGTACCAGTTGTAATTTTTCTAGGTCAAAAACCGAATTAGTTTTTCAATAGCAATTAATTTTTTTCTAGGAAAGAATTAAAACTTTTTCACTATTTTTTCTAAAAATATTCAATATCTGACACATACTCGAACACATTGCGAAGGAACGAAATAGATGTAAATGCTCGATGTACTCGTTGGTGTTGTCGGTCATTTGCTCTATGGGTGTCAATTACGAACATTCACGATTGTCTCCATTCCAATTGTCGTTGTTGATTTCGTTCAGCTCATGCCTCTTGTGATTGAAATGCACGAAATTGCGACATGCTCACACGCACATTTTCGTTATTTTGTTAGATTTGTTCGTCTGTTCTTTCTGCTCTACTATTTCGCATATTTGTTGCTTTATTCGTTCGACGGTCCAAATTGGCAACATTGCGTCTTTCTGGCATTGTTCATTGTAACACACACACATACATAGACAAAATTGTTATACTTACTGACTAAAAACGGTATTCTTATAATGTATTTGTTCCTTTAGTATTTTACCAAGCTTTCTCAATCATGAGGGTGAACAGTTCATTAAAATCGGTCGAGCCGTTTCGAATGAATACGTTATTTGAACATTATTATTTTCGTTACGCGTTCATCAAGTGTATACAGTACATATTATATGGTACAGTCAATAATAATATTATACAGGCGCGTGTAAAAGTGCATGTTTCGATGGAAATCCCCGCAAAAAATTAAATACAGTGGGGCCGGGACGCGTGTTGGGTCTCCTATCTATTTATAGGTATGTTTTATAATGTACGCGCTGGCACAACCTATTCTCATACCTATCAATTATACAAAAAAAAAATTCATTATTTTAAACGGCCAAGCCGTTTTGTAGGAGTGTGACCACAAACACTGTGACACGAGATGAGATATATGTATATTAGAATATATATATATATATACCTATATATATATTTATATATATTATCAGAAATGATTAGACTATTAAATAAATCATATTTACCTTATTTTATGCGAT
Source organism: Pemphigus obesinymphae (assembly GCA_025469235.1). Lineage (NCBI taxonomy): Eukaryota > Metazoa > Arthropoda > Insecta > Hemiptera > Aphididae > Pemphigus > Pemphigus obesinymphae. The sequence goes on along the minus strand of JAIPRL010005958.1, from coordinate 1,517 downwards.
TATATAAGTGAAATTTGTGTATTTAATGTAAAATGGTATATGATCGATCAATGTTAAAATAAAGTGAAAAGTATAAGTGACTAGTGTTTATAGAACTAAAACAAAAATAATCACATATAAATGAATACACTCCTCACCATAGTTAGAAAAACCCGGGTATTTTTTAAACCCAAATTAGTTGGGTTAAACTGTTTTTTTTTTCTATAAATCCAAAAAATCCCAATATTACTCTGGGTTTTTAAGAAAATTTTTGAGTGGGTTTTAATGTGTTTTATTAAAAAAAAAACATTTAACCCACTAAAAATTATAAAACTTATGGACTGATCTAATGTTAAACTACTAATTGATGTAATGTTATTTGATTTTAGCTTTTTCAGTTTAATAATTTATTTCTTATATTATGTTTTTATTGAATATTTAGTAATATTTTTGTAATACTTTTATTACTCATAAGCAATAAGTCTTGACCAATGCTAATAACATATTATAATGTATAATATAATGTAATAATAATAATAATAATAATATAATTTGTATTAATTTTGGTACCTATAATAATAATAATACCTTTATAATAATATTATTATTATTATTATTACCAAACACTTATGAATATTTCTATAGTTGTGTTCATAGTTCATTGAGTTTTTAATATTATAAACAGAAATTTTAATACTTATTATTCGGTGGAAAAAATTTAATATATTCTATTTATCCATAAAAAAAATGTTTTAATATTTCTAAGTTAATGAATTAGGTTTTTTTTGGTGAGTTTCTATAGGTGGGTTAAACCCAATAATAACCAAAGGGCTTTTTTGGGTTGGGTTTTTTTAAACTAACCCTGCTCTTCATTCTAATTAATATATAAAATATATTTATACTACTTACGTTCATATTCTAAACAAAATTGTATTTTTGACTGTCTTAAAGTTACATTTATGTAATTTAAATCAATACAATTTTCATACCAAATTTATAATAAGAAAACAAGCCACAATTATTTGCACCCTAACAAATAAATATATTATTAAAGGTATAATGTTTTATACTATTATGGTTATTAATGATGAAATAAATTTACTAAAACTTAACGAAAAAATAATCATACTTATATAAATTTACTCCAATAGTGTAGACAGAGGTTACTATAAAATGCTCCTTATGATCATTTTTAAGTTATTTTAGATTCTGAGCGTAGCGAGGAAGCTTATTGTTTTACAATGATGTTTATTTTTATATATTTTTTTATTTTTATTTTTTCTGTAAACACTTTTTCTACCAGAAGGAGAGCTCCGATCTTTACACTCATACCCGGATTCCGTAGCAAATTGCATCTAGTTAGTACTTTTGAGAGGTCATTTTTCGATTTTCATAATAGTTTTTTAATGCCTAAGCAAAAACTACCAAAAAATTACGAAAAATACGATTTCGTAAAATCGAGAATTTAATTTCGTCGTAATTTCGAAAATAATGACTTGAAAATCTTGAAATTTTTATCAAATATTTAGTTTAGTAAT
>JAIPRL010005957.1:0-29604 GCA_025469235.1 Pemphigus obesinymphae | reverse complement strand
TTTGGTGTGGAATTATAAATAATGTATACCAAGAAAAAAAATTTTATAAATAACGTATTTAATTCATTAATTTTTATTTTATTTAAAAGCAAGACTTGCAAGAGTCTTGCAGTTAAGTCTTGGTCTTGGTCTTGCATTATAAGTCTTGGTCTCGGTCTTGGTTTTGCATACATTTTTATTTCAGTTCTTGCTATGAAATAGTAAAATCTTGGTCTTGGTCTTGCTAGCCCTAGTACAGTCTTGCAAACATTTTGCAAGACCAAGACCAAGACCAAATTTGCTATCACTAGTTTCTATATGAAAATATAATTTTATAATATCGTTTTACTAGAACAAAAATCATTTTTGGTGAACATAAACCTATTTACTCGATTAGATCACCAGTTAAATGCATCAAACATTTATTATTTTAATTTATTCGAATAAATTGATGTCCAATTAATAACACGCAACAGGCATTCGCCCACTGCTATAATAAACTACTCATTGTAGGTGTACATATACATAATAATATAACGAACTTCATAAATATGGGCGTATATTCACGGACACTATTATAAACACATACTATATAATATTATGTCAGTATAAACTCAGTACATAATACAGTGATATGTTAAATTAATAAATCTAAAAATCAATCGTTTATATTGACATTGATCATAAATTACTGTTAGTGATTTTTAATCAACGATATTAGTGATTCTAACCCTTTTATTGTAATGACTATCCACTTGCAATTTTAATTTTATTTTTGCAAGCCATTTAAACACAATAAAATGTTCACATGGGGGCTTAGATATTATTTTCTATTATTTATAAATTTCTAAAAATATAAATTTCAACATAACATAATATATACATCATCATCTGTGAATGTTTTTTTTTTTTTTTTTTTAATGTTCATTTCAACATTTCAAATAGATAAATTAGTATACTTAAAATATTATTATTTAAAAATGATTATAATATTATATCATTCTTTAAAACTAACATTTATCACTAATGTAATATATACACATACAGATAATGTTTTCATCTTTGAATTTTCGGTAGCACTGTACGGTGTTTTTCTTAAAACACCATCTAACAAAGAAGTTATAGCTAATTTAAACAATTTAAATTATATCACTGTAAAAAATATATACCTACATAATAATGGTATGGTCAATTAAACGATTTGAAAAAGTTCTACATACTATCAGCGTTCAAACATTATCTAGATAAATTAATATATTTTTATATTTCATGTTATTTTGATAATTAATTCATCTTAAATAGATACATCTTAAGTACGATATATTTTTGTAAAACATAGCGTTTATCTTTAAATGCCACTTTTATAGAGCGGATAAAATACTATAATATAATTTTGAAATAATTGTATAGGTAGGTATAGGTCCATAACTATTAAACAAATATCAAACATATTTGTGATAAAATTTATATTTTTAGTTAAATATTAAAATTTTAAAGTGAAATTATCTTTTATTTTATCTACATAAAACTGCATTTCTCTTTATTTAGAAAATTTCCAATTGTATATTTTAAACAGATTTTTTTTTATATATATATAATTGCACTAATTTCATCTTTTACCTTTATTTAGATAATTATTTCGTATTCTACACTGCCTATTCGGGATTAAAAAAAAATATACATATTAAAACCTAAAAACTACCAAAAAATTGTCTATGTTTATGACTTTATTTCATTATACAGTACAAACACAATTATTATTCGACTTGGTTCAAAACCGGAGGAAATATAAAATGTTTCCCAGTTATTTAGTATGTACTGAATATTATTAAAAAATAAATAAATACAATAATTATTTCGTTTTTTTATGTGTTAAGTCAGAGCGGTAATTTTTCAAGTGAGCCATATGAACGGTGAAAATTCTAAAAACCGTAAATATACACCACTTGCACTATAAATCTTATTGTTTGCATTACAAGTAGTTTACACCATATACACTATACCTACCTGCGTTATAAATTATTATTTTCAACAATATACCTACACTTGTGACAATAGTTAATAATAATGTTAAGCCACATCGTATGACATGGGTCAAAACTCGAACGCCAGTCGTCTGCTATATACATTTTTTATTTTATTTTTTTATTATAATTCCTTTTTCAAGTCTGAACGATGACACTTCATTATATTATTCAAAGCTCGAGAATGCTAGTATTCGTACATTATTTATACGTAATAATAGACTGTTTTCAAAATGATTTATACGCCATATTTTATAGTATACTACAATATAATACGAATTTTTCGTTTTATTTTGGATTACGTTTTCTCGTGCAGCATTTTCTAATATTAATATTGTAATTTCTGTCGTAGTACAGTATTATTATACGGTATTATTTTTAATCGGTCGTTGTAATAATATCAAGTTTTCTAAAAAAAATCACCGATTTCAAAATGTTATCATAGTCCAAACACCTATTATTATGAGGCCTAACAATGGTCAATAAATAAATGCCCCTAAAAATAAAGTGCAGACACATCAGGGGCAATGTTGGTAATTACCACCCATTAATAAACCATTGTTTTATTTCATATAAATTTATATATATTTATAATTTTATATTTATTTATAATTATTTGGTCGTTTTGGTCCATTAAATGTATAGGTATGTCATAATATACTTTTATCTCATATAACTCATATTTAAAACAAATATATATATACAGATATATTATATACCTAACACATTATTATATACCTAGGTAGTATATTTAGTGATGTGTAGGAATTTCAATTCTCAACACAAAAAGTCAACAATTATAACCTCAAAAAACGATAAATAATTTAAAATCATATTTAATTAAATATTAATATGCTTTTTAAAAAAAAAATTATCCCACCCTTATTTTAGAACCTCTAAATCCACTCTTTCTAAAAATAACATGGATATATTCTATGCTTTAATTTTTGAAATTGTTCAGGGAAATGTATTGTTCAATTTTTATTTTTTTTAGTCTGTACACACGATAATAAAGAATGTCGTTATTACAATTTAGCTAATAATCATTAAAAAAATAAAACAAAAAAACTATGTATAGATACAGTTGCGGATAAGTGCAACAATTGTCTTGTGGGTTTCCAGAGAGAATATTGTATATTGTTTAATGTTCTATAGATTTGAAATCAGACATAAATATTTATATTTTAAAAAAATTCTACTAATAGTTTTATTAATATCACTGAAATTAAAATAAACATTTGATGCAAACTCAAAGACTAGAGAGATATTATTTTCAGAGTAAACGAATTTATTAATAAAATAGTAATTATCCACAGTTGATTTTCGTTAAATCATAAAATTATGTAAAACAACTGGAACATTTTACATAAAAATAATGTGTCAATTTATTTTCAATATTTTCTTTTTTATAATTATAAATGTAATAAAATATTAAAATTTTCTGATCATTTCACAAAATTATTATTATTGTGAAAAATGTAAATCAAAAATTTACCTATAATCTGAAATGATATTCAACAATCTCCATTTTCTTACTTCCTCAAAATTTTATTCTTAACCTCTACACATTATAATTTATGAAGTACTCAGATTTGATTTTACGATTGCGATAAAAATGAATTCCATTCAAATCATGAAATTTAAACTCACATTTCACAGTATACATAATATACTTATGTAAAATGTTTAGAAATTTCGCATTTTTAAAATTTTTGATCATTGGTTATTAATATAATTATTTAAAAAAATTATTGATCCAAACTTTTGGGTTTGACTTTACATAAATATAATATCAGTTGTTTATAATTATTTAAGTGAAATTAATTAACAAACAAGTACCATTATTATTAAATTCCATATGGTGTAATACACTTAATCGTTATTACCCGGTTACAAACAGATCGGATGACATTCTCTATTATAATTTTAACATAAATTAGTAGCATACATGAACATATTTTAATTCCACTATATTGCGATGAATGAGATAATAAATAAATATTTACTTAGACAATGAAAACAATATATTTCAAAATTAGGTTATTTGGATATGACATATAAATAACATAATAAATTATATTTTGCAGATATATAATTTGAATTCAACACTCCGCATCCTCTTCTGATCACTACTATAGTGGTGAGTACATAGATAAAACAAGTAAAGGGACAATCAACAAATTTTACATGTACAAAGAAATTTAAATTCATGATTTCATCATAAAATAACATATATAATTCTTTATAAATAATGAATAATTTAAAATTCATATAAATTAATTTTATGTTCTATGCCGACCATAAATCTGGTATTGATTTTAATGGTTTTGATTCTTGATTTTAAAATCATTATTTAAATGTATCTATTATTCCTCGTATTACAATCGTAATACAAAAAATATATATTAATTAAAAATATAAAAATTTAACAATTATTTGGAATTTCTTGTATAATATATAAATTGTATTATTCGTAATGTAGTGTATATCATGGTGAAAAGGGAAATTAAAATTACGATGATCAAAGCTGGATATTTGGAATGATATGACTATAACACAACAGTTAAAAAAAAACCAACATTAATAATATAATATAATATTTTTAAAACAAAAATAATTTTGTATTTGAATGAATGTCCCATAACTGATTATGAACCAAAATAAAATATTCTGAGCACATAATATAATATGTTATTGGTTACTTGTTATATTTAGATATAACTTACAGTATACAATAATATTTATATACGAAAATAAATACCAATTACAACAAAACCAAATGACAGTATACGTATATAGTAGGAAAACAAGGATTACATAATATACACGATTTATAGATATTATTTGGTACTATATTCATTAAATTTAATGACAACTATTATAAACTTTGTAATCACTTAAAAACATGGTTGTTTAATAATCACCCTTACCTAGTACCAGTCTTAGTAGCTTACTAAGTTTTATTGATATTATTACCTTCAATTAAATAAACTATATAACCTTAAAATTCTAGTTAATATACTTAGTAGTTTTGGGATCGTCAATTTTAGAGTTGTAAAATAAGTGATGAAATACATTTAAGTTATTGGTTAAGTAAATTACTATCTCTAAACCTAGACAGGCCCAGAAAGTATTAGAACATAACTTACTATTGATTATCGATGACCGATCAAAATAATTTGCATTATAGAGACCTTAGGGATACCAATGAGATGATATTTGCACAGTAATGAAACTCTTTTAGTTATTTTACAATTTTAGTTTATAATAGGATGATTACCTAATGATGAATATTATAATTTATTCTACATAGTGCATTGTTCTAAACTAGTTTAATATTACTAGCGTAACTCTACCTTTTTTGATAAATTATTCATTTTCGTATATAGCACCTGCATAAACTTTTTACTTAAATACCATTCCATATAAAATCATTAAAGTGAGTACCTACACTCAGATGTATTGCTGAATGACTTACATTTTTTTAAATGTTACTATTTAATAATTAACTGGAGTTGATGATGAAAAAATACATATTTATCAAAATTTAACCATGTCTATTTTCCAAAAGAAAAGTACTTATCAACATTTTTTAATTGTAGAAAAACTCATAAATATATGATATTTTATTACATTATCACGACTATAATATATTTTTAATTTTATAACTGAGTATAGACATTTTGGAACTTCGAAACAATTAATATTTTAATTTAAAAATTAAAAATAGAAATATTTTTTTAATACCTAATTAATTAAACTATATATAAATAGTAATAACTAGTTTATATAATTCTAGGTAAAAAAGAAGAGTATATTAAAAAAAAAGCCGGGAAACCCTTCGCACGTTGTAATATCATAATAATCATGAATATGTTGAATTTGAAAGCAACAATAAATTATTTTTTTCGAAAAAAATGATTCTGAACGAAACTTCGGTGAATATACATGAAAATTACTGTAAATTATACTAATAATGTGATAATATTATATAATATATTGAACAATAAAAGTTGAAAAAAGTGCAAAAAATTATTAGACTATGAAAATAAATTCGAACCGAAGACCCCGCGCATGAAAACACCATTGGCCTAGACTACGTAGTATACTATTGCAAAATTTAAAAAACTACACCTTATAAACGAATAGAATAAGATCATTAAATTTCAATTTGATATCACTTTAAAACTAAGTCCAACTACCAAATTCTGATTTTACCGTTATTTTTTTTATCAAAAAATATATATTCAAAAAAAAAATGCCAAAAAACTAATTTTCTTGTAGAGTAAAAAAATTATACCTAGAGTATATGAATTAATGACTCAAAATTGAAAATTTCTATAAATAGCCCAAAATTAGAAAAAAAAAAATATTTTTTTTGTTTTCATAATATAATATTATAATATACGTATTTGGTAAAATTTCAAGGTGATACATCCATTATTTTCCCAAAATTCGAACACATTTCATACCAATATATCAAAAAAAATAAATGGATATTCAAAAAAAAAATTTTAATGACTATTCAAAAATATTGTACCTACCGATTTTTATAATTCTTTTATGTAGTTAGAATGGTGTAATTTTAACACTTTATTAAATTTTCAGGTTATACTAACTAAAATTTAGTCCATTATTAATTAAATGTCTCAAATTTGCATATTTCCATAAATAAACAGCCTAAAAATGAGTAAAAATTTTCGAAAAATTGTTTGTATTAATATTTTAATATTTTACGTATAATATTATATATGTTTGTGGTGAAAATGTCATGCTTAAAGCATTAATATTTTCAGAGTTATAAAGAATTTTACCACAATCGTGTTTTCCGATAGTATACTAATTTGTTGATAGTTTTTTCTTACACCTTAATCGAAGAAATTAAAAATTGAATAATTACCTCTCTAAAGTACCAGCTAGATGAATTTGCTACCGGAAACTAAGTAAACTTGTAAAGATCAGAGTACTCATTTTTGTAGAAACTTTGTACTCAGAAATAAAAAATAAAAATAAAACACAATCGTAAAACCAATATATTCCTCGTTTCACTCAGAAAATAAAAAATTATATTAAAATAAAGTAAAAAAAAATATATTTCCACAATATTCACATTTTTTAAAAAGTTATAATAAATATTATATTATAATAGTATTTTATTATTATATCAGTATATTTTAACTAAATTTTGATCTTGGTTTTTTTTTAGATTCTGAAAAAAAATTTATTTTTATATCTGTATCCCAAAATTATTTTAGAATTACTGCTCTAATCATTACACATACTTATTCAATTTCTGGTAACAAATTGCATCTAGTTGGTTCTTTGAGGACGTCATTTTTAAATTCCATAGGTTTTTAATGCGTAGGAAAACCTCCCCAAAATTTACATAATAACGATAATAACACAATTCTGCAAAATTAACTATAGTTATTTCTCCCTAATTCCGTCAATAATCATTCTAAAGACTTGCAATTTTCAATAGGTATATAAAAATATAAAATCAGTACTGAAATCGTTTCAAACTATAACAAAATAACCAAAAAACCCAAATATTTCCTAATGTAATATATTTAAATTTAATTTTAAATATTTATTCTTATAAAAAGCTTCACATTTTAAAATGTATTTCACATACATTTTTAAACTAAATACCATAATAGATATTGAAATAAATTTCAAAAATGGCCACCCTAATATAGTTTATTATATAAGCTATATTTAAATATTATTAAATTTATACTATTTATAACATTAAAATGGTTGCTTTACATAATTTTTAGAATTTTTTTTTTTTTTTTTGGGGGGGGGTTGTAGAAGAATAAAATTATATAATTTTTGTCTTGGACATTTTAACGAATCTTTAACAGATCATTTAAAAAAGTCAATTTTACTAAATTATATAGTTAAATTTGTTTTATTTTATTATTTTTCTAGCTACAATGTAAAAGACTCTTTTTTTTTTTTCTTATAAAACTATTGCCAAAATACTTATGTATCAACTATATTTACTAAATATCAGAATATTGTTAAAATACGAGAAAGAAATCTATTTTTTTTTTTTATCGTAATTCCATGAATATTAGTATACGAATAATGTATATTTTCGACCTTGGTTTATTTTCATTATTTGATATTGATAATATTTTAAATCTTTGTAATTATCACTCTTTATTTAAAAGCATTATTTGTTAATAAATTGTAATACATCATATTACATTATATTAACTATATTTTTGTACAATAGCGAGGAAAGTTTTACAATGATGCTTATTATTATTTTTTTTTTTCTGTGTACAACTTTTTGACCAGAACACGTGAACCAATCTTTACAAACTTATCCAGTTTACGATAGAAAATTTCATCTAGTTTGTACTTTAAAGGTCGTTTTTCGATATTCACAATAATTTTTTAATGCGTAAGAATAGACTACAAAAGATAACGAAAAAATGGAAAAATTACGATTTTATCAAATCGAGATTATTTATTTCTTCGTCATTTCGAAACTAATGAACCAAAATTCTTGAAATTTTTACCATATACGTAACTGTATACTATATTTATGTCAATTAATTTTATTTAAATTTGGGCTAATTTTAGCCATTATAGAATTTGAGGTATTTTAATCATTTATAGGGTAGTTTTCGAGTATTAAGATCTGAAAATTTAATACAGCGTTAATTTTACCTTATAACCATTATAATGTTTTTGACAAAATAATAGATTTTAAAAGCTGAAAATTTAATACATGATTTTAACTGTATTATAGAAATCTCTTCTTCTTCTCCTTCGCCTTCTCTCCCAACTATTTGGGGTCGGCCACCTTTGTCCTACACTTCCACTTAACTCCATCTCCCGCATCTTCTTCACTTACTCCCACCTTCCTCATATCACTCGCCATTACATCCCCCCCATCTCTTTTTCGGTCTTCCCCTCCCCCTCTTACCAACAACATGCATTTCCCTTACTAATCTTACTGCCTCAGTCTCTTCCCTCCTTAATACATGCCATCTTAATCTATTCCCTCTCATTTTGTCTACTATCGAAGCTTTTTGTATTATAGAAATCTAAAAAAAAAATAAGTAGGTACAGTTAATATTTTTTATAATAGTCATTTAAACTTTTAAAAAAATGTAATACAATATAATATAATATACCTACATAAATCGACGGTAAAAAAATAACAATTGTTTTAGATTCTGAGTGGAGCGAGGATGATGTTTACATATAGGATACAATGATGTTTATTTATTTATTTATTTTTTTAAGTCCACGCGCATTTCACGCGTGTCCCATAGTAATGTTGCACCTATGAAATTTCTTCGTTTTCAGTTATATTTTTTTTAAATAAATAGGCGAGAACTGGAATACATTTGTAGTTTTGTAGTTTCAAAGTCATGTACAATTTGACAAGTATTGCATTGATTATTTCATACTCATTATTCAATATAATTGTTGTTTAGACCTATTTAGAATATAAAATCAATAGCTATAACTTATATTACATAATAGTAAGTATAAGAAGTATGCTAAGTATTAAATCGGCTACGTATTAAACACCTACATAGTGATAGTTAGAACAGTAGGTACATACAGGCCACAGCACCTAAAATGCGATCTAGTACAAACAATACGCCTATCACTTTTCGGTTAATTTCCCAACCACGGTCATAATTGAATGGTCAAGTATTATTAATATAATTCGGTGGTATCCATTCCTGTTTGTTATGGTTCCCCCTCAAAATGTCCCGCACTTCAAAATATACTGCAATCAAAATATCCCGGTTAAAAATATCCCATATTTAAAATATACCATATACAAAATATTCCCATTAGAAATATTCCGTGTTCAAAATATCTATTATTCAATTTATCCCAGTAAATTTTTATTCGTTAATTTTTTTAAAAAAAAAAGTGTGTATTATATTATAAAATAAGCGTTTTTTTAACATTTTATCACTGAAATATTTTATTTTATATTTTTTTTTTTTAAAGAAACATTAAAAATTATTGTAATATTGTTAAATATTCTAATAATCTCATAAAAAAAAACTCATATTAAATATAAAAAATATAACAATAAAACAACTAATAAACTAAATATTTCATAATACACCAAATACTTTAAATCGTTATTTTCTTAGATTTTTATAAGTTTTATAACTTGGTAAGATAAGGTATATTGCAAAACCACTGATAATATTAATAGTTGCACTTACGTGAAATTACAAATGCTTTGTAATCATTAATAAATTAAAAGTATTATAATAAAATATAATATTTAAAATAATTTTCGTCGTTATGATAGGAAAATTTTTGTTTATTGTTCATTATAAATTTTAGTCTATGTTACAAAATGTATTTTAGTAATTTATTTTAATGGGTTCGAGTAAATTGTATTTAAATTTTTTATTTTTTTAATATAGTAAAATATCAAGGCGACAAATTGAAAAATATTTTTAAACTAGCAACAGCTAGTTAATAATCACAATCTTCCATATCATAAGAATTTAAAGTCAAAAAACTCACAATTAATATAATAATATCAAAAAAGACTGATAAACTGTTTTAATATGCCTAATTGTTTATTATAAATTTATTTATTTTTATTTTTAACAAGATGTTTTTTTTTCATATTTGATTAAGTTTAAATACGATTTTCAGACAACAAGATGCTAATAATATTTTCATTTTTATTTTTGATGGAGTTTAAATATTTGTTTTCAATTAACAAAATATTAATATTATTATTATTATTTTTTTTTATTTAAATATTGTTTTCAATTAAAAAGATGTCACTATTATTTTTGTTGTTTTAAGTTGAAATATTTTTATTTCCTAATGAATGAGAAAAATGTTTTAAATAAATAATTAAGTTCAAAATATTTTTTTACAATTTAACGAGATGTTAATATTAATATACCTATTTTATTTGTTCTATTACAATACAGTTTTAATTTGATTTTTATATTGTTAATTATTAACATATAGGTACATATGGAACATATTTTTATTTTTAAAATATTTGTGTTGTAGTAACACGTAAGTGTCAATAAAATTTGGTAAACATCACGTATCTACATCAATACTAATAAAATATATGATTTTAGGGAAAAAATTAATATAAAAATTATTAAACACTGTAAACATCACAAAAAGTTGATTAACTTGTGAATATTTTAATTTATATTAAATGAAAACAGTTTTATAGCTGTCCTCGAAAATTTGAAAAACTGTAGCGTCATCTTGAAATTTTATCATTTTGCAATAAATTTCCTTGTACATTATTAAAACGATAACTCTTATTCGATATTTTCGCGATATACAATCTGTATTGAGATTTTACGATTATTCACGATTATTATTATTATTAGCATATGGCATCGACATAAGATACAATTTAGAAAAAAAAATAATAATAATTCACGATAACGGCCAACTCATTTGGATAACAGACCATTAGAACAGGATTACACTTGGCGATGTGCTGGAAAACTATACTAGAACATAAAAATGTCCAGTACTTTAATGTATATTAATAGCCAAAAAGGTAAAAAGTTATTAAATTTTAATGACTATTTACATAGCTTACAAATATCCAGTGCAAATAAATATATTTCACGCTGTATTGAATTTATGAATCTTACGAGTAAATGCACAGGAGTTGTCACATTTACAAAGAATCAGGTATGTACATCAAAACATAAAATTATTTAAATTGATTTACTGATATTATTATATTTATCTAATATGATAATTTAACTAACTTTTATATTTGATATGAGATTTAGCTAAAATTTAATGATAATTTTTGAATGTATAAATATATTTTTTTAATTGTATTTGTATTTCATATGAGTTTTTTTAAGATTTATCTAATATTTAACAATAATTTTTGAACGTCTATAAATATATATATTTTTTAATTCTAATTATATTTGATATAAATTTTTTTTATGAAATTTACCTAATGTTTAACATTTAAATAAAATATTTCAGTGATAAAATATGATACCTACTTTTTTTTTAAATTAACGAATAAAAATGTATTAGGATAAATTATATAAAGGATATTTTGAACACGAGATATTTCTAATGGGGATATTTTGTATATGGGATTTTTCTAACGAGGTTATTTTGAATGAGGATATTTTGAGTGCCGGATATTTCGAGGGTGCACCGTCTGTTATCATATTATTATATTAAGTACAGATTTTGTTGTTTTTCTTTAAATGATTGTACCTTTATATTGTAATGTTATTCTTTAATATTATTGAAATGGCTGATTAATATTTAATTAGGTATATTGTTTTAGTTTTTATGTTATAAATTATGAATGCCTAACAAATTTTTAAATATTTAATTCATGTCATTAAATGTTTCAGTTTTAATATCATCTATCTCAAATCTATGGCTATCATATAATTGTATATTTTCAAATACTATATGAATAGATACTAAGTACACTTTATAACATATATTGTTACATGGACTTAGGAAAGTTTCAGCTAAGCCAGTAGCTAGACCAATTTTTAACCAAATATTTAAATTACTTACCAATGTCATAAAAACACTTAATAATTGATATAAATCGTCTGATAATGCAGTAATATATTTAAAAACATTGAACTATTTTTTAATATAATTTTATTTGTTTTATGAATTTATTTAGTTTTTTTTATATATTAGATATATATTCAATCATAATCTTGTTACCTACGTATCTGTTACTATTGCACCAAAAAGTAATTAGTTTGTTGTTCTCATTTAATTCGTGAATTTAATTTACTTCAAGACCTAATATATGGCACTTATATTCATATAACTAAAATATAATTACATTTATTTTTATAAGTACAATAAATTTAGAGGTTATTACTGCCTTCTAACAAGACTAAATCGTATATGTACTAGGTATATTTAATATAAAACGTTTCATCAAAGTATGGATTTATAATGTATACCTTTAAAAGTGATGGATGTATACATAGCTAGGTATACATATATATTAGAAAACATTTATATTATTCATAAATGTTTTATAAAGATAATTTGTTTTAGTCAAACAGCTAATAGGACATTCAGATTAATGTGTTATAAGTATAAAATGATTTAAAAACCACAGATAATTACATTTATATAGGTATAAGTGTATATCATACTATATTTCATTTTATAGTTTGTCAAATAAAGTACAAATGTATACGCGTATGTTACTATTGCATAGAGGATTCTAATATACAACAATTAAATCAAAGAGTTCTTACAATATTTTCTTGTTTTCAAAAACAAAAATAGAAACTGAACTTTAAATGAAATATAAAATACTAAATGTATATTTGACAGTAATAGTAATGTACTTATACTAAATCAAGCTATTCTAAATAAATATTAAATTTTTAATATAGAAATTGTCGCACTGGATCACATTTTTTTATACGATTATTCTTTTGATCTATTTTTAAATATACTGAATAACATCAATAATATTAATAGTTATGTATAGTACACCGAAGCTCCACTCAGAATCGTTTTTTTTTTCGAATGCAATGATTTATCTACAATTGTACTACAATACTACATGTCTACAATAAATTATATAGATAAATATACATTTGAGAAACAATTATATTTATTATTTATTCTATGTTTAAATATTAAAATTTATAATGATCCAAGTCTTTTTTTAATAAAATCTTCTTTAAAATAACTTTCTAGGGCTTTTCTCTGTTAAAAATGTCCAAGTGGTTAAATGCCAAGTTGGATCTTTTGAATGATCTTGAGTTTCACCCAACACTCTTCTTTGGTAAGAACCTGATTTATTATATTTTACTCTTTTACCACCAGTAAACTTTGCAACTAAGCTCATAAAATTATCGGCTATATTTGTAGTCGTGTTAAAAACCAATCAATCTGCTTTTCTTGTCACTATTGATATAATGTCATTCATCATTATCCCACTTTACATTAAAGGTACCTAATCCTTTTCATCCAAGTTTGACCAATTATAATATGTCTGACGACATTTCTTATGACAACCGAGAACATAATAAGAGGTGTTTCTCAAATTTTTTCTAAGTATTTGTATACTTTGAGATTTTCCACATTCCTTAATAACAGTTCTCACCCCTTTTACTAATATTTTTAAAAAAGACGGTGTTCCGTTATTAAAAAATTTTCGCAGATGAATTCGTAAATACTTATTTACAATTAGCTTTTGTAAACTGTCGTGAAGGTTTCTAGTAATATGAAAAGCACATTCTAATTTAATAACATCTCTACGAAACGTTCTCTATAACTATTCTAATATAAATACTCGAATCACTATCCCCCATATAATATTTATAAATTAGTTCATACTGTTCTTGACTTTGACAAAAACCTTCTACAATTATTCTATTAATTATTAAACATAAATGCTCAATTATTTTATCTTCTTTTGCAGCAGCAGAACATATATTAATATATAAATATATATAAATATATATATATATTATATAAATATATATATATATATATATATATTAATGTACTACAATATTTATTTCAAATAACTACGTACAAAGGTTTTTTTTTTGTTTCTGCACCAATAATTACGCCTTGAAAATTATTTTATTTAATAATATAATATCTTTAATTTTAATTTTATAAAACATCAAGAATGTAAATCATTTTATACATATAAAAATAATCTAAAATTGATAATATTTATACATATCACAGTTTTTTGTTTCTTTTGTGCAATATTATAAAATTGACTTATGAATTATTGCTGCATAGTTGATGATATAGGTATCTATTACCTATCTAATACCCATATTAGATAAAATAAATTATTGTTTCTAGTTTCTACTTAATAATTCGAGCCATTCATTAATTTTTGTGGGGGATGGAATATTCACATATGTTTATACTTAACTAAAACAAAATAATTAAAAAAGATTACTATACCAGTAAAATATCTTATCGATATATTTTTTTTAACTTTCAACAATATATTGAACATATTTATTATATTTATAAACAAATCTATAATTTCCACACCTAACTGAGAATGAAAACCATATCCGTAACTTTATTTGGCCCAACCATCATCACTTACGACAGTTATGAAAATAATTCCTTTAAATAAATATCCTTTATATAAATAGCAATTTCCTTCTTCCATTGACCATTTATTTTTAACATAGTTGAAAGTTGTTGTCTCCATACCTATTTAAATTTATCATAATATTTGTGTGTTAAAAATATTAAATAATTATTAAATTAAATTAAATTATTTTTGTTATTGTTTAATTAATTTTTTTAAATTACCTTTCCTACACAATTTGTATAACGTTTAAACTTATTGAACAATGGTGATGGACAACTAGTGAGTGAATCTCCTACTTGACGATATCCAATACCAACAAATAACGATCCCCATACAAATACATTATTTACATTATCTAAAGGTATATCTTTTTCAGGCGCGATCACGTCATAACATCCACAAACCGAACATTTGTAATGATCGGCAAAGCTTTAATCCAGTTTCACATTCTACTTCTTTGACCAATTCATAATGTCCCATAGTGCATACACTGCCATGTTTACCTAATTTTATCATTTTCTTAACAAAATGATATATTTAAACGTCCTGATGAAATTTGTTCATTTGACTTTATAAATTCTATTGTTAATTTTGGAAAAATTATAGTTAAATGACCTTTTTTTTGATTATTTACCAATTTCAAACCGATTTATGAATTTTTGGTAGAAAACTATTGCGATGTTTTGAATCGAGGAAAGTTTGGAGACTTTCAAAACTGACCTTCATGGAAACTAGTTGGTAACCTCTGGTATAGAGTATATAAACATGACGTTATGAGTATCATTCCGACTTCCAAATACTCTTTCCGACAACCTCACAGCGCTGCGAGACTTCCAAACGCTTAGATGCTGGGTAATTACTAATTACTAATAATAATTATCAGAAAATATTATTTGATGATATCGGTGGTACGCACATACTGAATTTTTTCGTTACTCAATCGGATACCACCCTTCAGAAAAAGTAAATTACTAACATTTCATTGACTTTTTATGATAGCATTTTATGACTACGTAAGTAATGTTACATCTTACTCGTAGGTGAATATATTTTTTTTACCTTTCGTATTACAAAACAAACGTATAGAAAAATTTCTAAACTGAAAACTTACAACAATGACGACGTGACAAATTTATTTGTTTATCTGCTAATTATTTCCAATATATATTTACTATTCAATTTAAGTATATAATAATTAATACAAATTATAATTTTTAAATTATATTCTCGTAACTAAAAACTTATATATTTATTTATAACTATTCTACGAGTAATTATTATTTGTTAATAAAGAATGAAGACACACATTTTTCATTATTTGTACATACTTAATTCTCAAAGTAAAATCATAATATGCTAGAAAACATTTATTTTTTAAACGCAAATTTTTCACCCGTCTTCTCTTTTCTATCAGTTTATATAATAATGAAATACTGCAGTTACAGACCTATAGAATCAATAATTTTTATTTTTGATATAGGTCCTTTTACATAATTACATCAGTGTCTATAAAAGTTATATAGTCTATAAAGCTTATAGACATACTAAAAGTTAATTTTAACTTTACTACACCATTAACATTATGTTGATATTAAAACTTCCTAAGAGATCAGCAAACATATAGTCCTTAATAATATATACTCTAAAATCGATAGATTTTGACTCTATATTTACATGAACAAATCTAATAAATAAACGGATCAAAGGAATTTTTTTTGATGTACGACAAAATATCTTCATCAAGAATCAAAGAATTTTATCTAGAAAACTAAATTCTATAAAAATGTCTACCTTGTACGAAAATAATAATCTTATACCTTATATCTTATACCTCGTCGAATTCATTGAAAATGGAAATAATTATAGGATCGTATACACAAAACGGACTTTGAGATTCAATCAAAACCGTATTATTAAACAAATATTATATAAGTTAGTGCACAAGTGCAAAACAATATTTTGACTTTGGTTAGTAAATTACAAACTACAATGACAATCATGGAAATAAATAAAATGAATAAATATAAAATCGTATTCATCTTACACACACATAAGAAAAATCATCAAAACTATTTATAATAATTCATTATCATTTAAAAATGTTAGCCTTTAAAATCAAAACCTAATACGACTGACTGGATTGATCCATTTGTTAATTGGCAATATATTATTAATGTTGCTTCAGCTCATTTGCTTCGTCAACTTTATCTCCTTAAAAATTTTATTTATACTATAATTTGTATTACAACTAATTCTAGTGAAAAGTATGATATAATAAGAGATGTCATTCCATCTAATTTTTGTTGAATTACGCAATATTTTAGATAAAATATCCAGACTTAGGTCTAATATTTATACGATTTTTACAGTCGATTTTGAAACAAATTTCTATCACAAGGATTTTGCAATTTATAATACTCTCGTTTCAAATATGAAAAACTTCCTTATTATCACATGTAACATTGTAGTGGTAGTCACATTTTTTTCTGGTATATAAGATATAAATATCATGAATTACGAAAAACTCTCTAATACATGACTCTACACTATTTGATAAAATAAAGGTTAAATCATTTAAATAGGTAGATAACATTTTTCTTATTTCTAAATGATTCTTATAAATATATTTCAATTAGCTTTCTGGGATTACAGATGTTTGTGATAATGAAAATTATATAATTTACTGGCACACTATAAATAATAATTGTATTTACCAGTTAATACAGACATTACATAATAATATATTTTCGTGTAATTTATTTTCTATTGATGGATTGACTTTCTACATGTTTAACGTCAACGACAGTTAAACAAACGTTTTCTCAAAGAAAACGTACGAATTCGATTTTAAAGTAATTGCATTACACGTCTACATGTGTTCTTATTATTATTATTATTATTATTATTCTATGCATTTATTAAACTCGAAGTCACGCACATCTTCTAAAGCTTTTGCTAAATAATCACGCAAATATACATATTGTACGTGTATAAATTTAAATAATGTTCAAATAAAACTCCTGCAATTCCGTAGGAAAATGAATGAAAAAACAATATTTGTTGATTATAGTCCACTCGTCCTGTTTAATAGTTTTAAGTTTACATAGCTCATTAATGAATATAGTTAGAACAAATAATATTTTAAATCAATTGTATTGTTTATAATATATAATGGAAAATATTGAGTAATTTTAGAAAATTATATAATTGACGAAAATAATAAATGTCTCCATTTGGAGAAATCTATTAATCTACTGGTGGTTTCTGGTTCTTATTATGTAGACTAAAAAATCATACCATATAATACAAATGTTTTCCATTAATCGTGGACTGAAGAAGTAATAAATATGCAATATACAAATGGAATCCTGATAAAACAGTATGATTCCCAAAATTTGTAAAACCTAAAAATATTTTATGAAATATGAAAACATTACATCATAAACTCAATTATAGTTATATACGAGTAGTATAATTTAGTATAAGACTTCATACCGGTTAACGAAATACATGTGTCGAATCCAGATTATTTGTTTGAATAATAATACATTTTGATTATAAATTGATAACATCACATCAGCACACGAGTAATTGAAAATACACACAACAGAAAAATAAACAAAAAGCATACATACAGAATAACTTAATTCACATAATTTCAAAATAATAACGATAATCGAATGAGCAAAGAAAGGTCAGTACCCAGACTTGGAATCGGTATCCTATTATTAATTATTTAAATAATAAACAAATGATTTAGTATAGTGTTTTTGATAATTTAATAACCACATCCTGTGGTTAATTAATTATTCGCGATCCAATTAAATTTAATGGTTTTGAAGACATTTATCAGCCATTTTACACAAAAAATATAACTATTATAAAATTTAATCAGGACATAATATTCGCAGCTATATCGTACACATGTAGGCAAATCACATAAAATGTAGCATCCTATACAAACGTATATAATGTGCACTATTAACAACTAGGAAATCAGTTATATCGGTATAAACACTCGGTAATAATAAATTATACGTATTCTTATGGTCTCATAAAAAGTTATAGATAATGAAAAAATAAATAGGCTACTAATAAATTATCATTATTTCCATATTTATAAGTATAAAAGAAATAAATTAATTTTTATCTAGGCGTATTATTTTTATTTTCCACAATTTTAAATTTAGTTCATTTTTTCATTTGTCGAAATTATGTTTGAACAATAACATAAAATGATAATTCACTTCAAAATATCTTATCTAAAATTTTTCCTTCCAAATCACAACCTCAAATTCTATTAATATAAGGATAGGTAATCTATTTCTTTATTACCTATGAAAAATAGGTAACAACATAGAACATATTATGCACAATTGCACAATAATAGAGTACATATTAATGAAATACCAATATTATTTTTAAACTTTTAACAATATTATTATGATATACATAAATAGTCTATTTATACAGCAATATAATTTACAAATTTATCTTTTTATTGAAATATTATTTTTATATAATACCTAATAACCGTAATAATTTATGTGATGTTAAATAATTTATTAGTTTAGCTATTTTAGGGAGCAACTTGATTAAATGGATAAAAGGTACATGGACATCGGGAATATAATATGACCCTTTTGAACCTTTTTTTTTACTTAACTTAATTTTTTTTTCATTAATAGCCCAAAGGCTGGTTGGCAGCATTCCTCCATTCTTCCCGCTTTTCTGCTTACCTTTTTAAATCATAATATATTTCGCATCACATATCCCTAACTACTTGGCCCATGAATTCTAGTGATGGCTTTACTCGACTGTTCTTCCTTCCTATAGATTCTTCCAAGTAAATTATTATGTCGTAATATATGTCCAATCAGATTAGCTCTCCTAGTCTTTAGAGCTTTCATAAAACTTCTTTCTTCTTCTACTCTTCGAAATAATTTTTCATTCGTTACATGATCTACCCAACTTATTTTAAGAAGTCTTCTGTTGCACCACACTTCAAATGCAAGTAACTTCTTTTCTTCAGTCTACCCTATTATCCACGTTTCACCGCCATAAAGTGCTATGCTCCAAACATAGGTCTTTAGTAGATTTGTCTTTATTCTCTATACTTTTGGAGGTAAGTAGGCCCTCTTTTTCTTTGGAATGCTATCGTGCTTATTATAATCTGCATCTTATTTTTTGGTCACATCTTCCCCTGCTTGTTACCATACTTCCCAAGTATTTATATTCCTCAACTACTTCTAATGTATCACCCTCTAGTTTTATTTCCGGCCTGGCTATTTCATTGCGAGTACACACGAGGATTTAAGTTTTCTATTTATTTATTTTTATATTGTATTCGTTCTTGAATATAATATTCATTGTAGTTAAAATAGTTTATAATTCTTCCTCACTCTGTTAGTACTGCAATATCATTTGTGAATCTAAACATATCTACTTTTTTGCCTTGAATTTTTATTCCTACTTGTATTAATTCCCTCTCTTTGTTAATAGCTTCTTGTACATAAAGGTTAAATAAACATGGCAATAAAGAACAACCCTGTCTCGCACCTTTCTTTATTTTTGCTGTTTCTTGACTATGCCAATAACGTACTACTCCTATTTCATTCTTATAGAAACTTAAAAATAATATAATAACTAAAATAATGTTTTCTAATTCACATTTTCGAAGGCTTTCTCATGATCTATAAAGGCTATGAACGTTGGTTTGCTTTTTCTGTTTTGTATTTCTATCACTTACCCAAGTGCAAGTATAGTTTCCCTTGTGCCTCTCTGTCTTCTAAAATCAAACTGGTCTTCGCTTAATTGACTATATACAGTGTTTTCTACCCATTTTAGCACAATGCGTACGAGAATTTTTGATTCGTGTGAAAGTAAGCTTAGTATTCTATACTGTTCACATGTTTTGTTTCCTACCTTTTTGGTATTGGCACTATTATGCATTTTAAAAAATCTTGAGGTATTTTTCCAGTTTCATTAATGCTATAAACTAATTCATATAGCATATTCTTAACGTTTTATCTAATGTTCTTTATAAATTCTGCTGGTATTTCATCCATACCTAATGCTTTTTATCCTTTAACTCATTAAACGCTTTCTCGAATTCTTCCTTCATGATTATTCTTTCTCTGTCTTCTAAGTGTAATTGATCATTCTTCTCATGTTTTGGGTGATAGATAACTATATCTGTATCTTCTTCCTCTTCGTATAGATGTTCCGGATATTCTTTCCATCGATTTACTACTTCTAATTCTTTATACAGAATATCTCCACTTTTCTCTCTGATTCATGCCATGTCATTTTTATTTTCCTCTCTCCAAAAAAAGTTTTTACTATTCCATATGCTCGGTCCATTTACTCTGATTTGAGCTGTTTGTAAACCTCTTCACATATATTATCGAAATATGTTTCTTTTCTTTTTCTACATTCTCTATTGATTACGTTTCTCATTCTTCTGTATTTTTCCATACCTTGTTGGTCGGTCGCATTCTTTTATTTCCTTCCTTCATTTATCCTATCCCTATGTTATCGTTTATTCATTTTTTCCTGGCTGTTGTTTTTCTTTCTCCTAGAACCTCTTCGACTGTATTTAATATGCACCGCTTTATGTTTTTCCACTTGTTTTCAACGTTATTGGCTTCTTGTAGCATGTTCTATTCTTTTATGCCTTTGTTTTTTCCCTGTATATTTATTTTATAGAAACATTACATAATTTCGATACTTGGAATGATTTAGTTTCCTTTTTTTGTAATTTCTTAAATTTAAGTTCACAGTGTTTCAATACTAAATTATGGTCACTATCAATATTAGCTCCTGGATATCTCCTGCTGTCTTTCACTTGGTTTTTAAATCTTTCTCTTACAGCTATGTAGTCTATTTGAGTTCATCTTGTATCACCAGGAGCTTTCCAGGTATATCTTCTTCTTCTATGGTATTGGAAATATGTATTTGTTATTGCTAATTTATTTTTTGTGCAAAATTCTATAAAGGTATCATCTCTTGCATTTCTTACTCCAAGTCCATATTTTCCAACTATATATGATTCTCTAACTTCCCCTACACTGGCATTGAAATCTCCGAGGTTAATAAGATTTTCCTCACCT
Organism: Pemphigus obesinymphae; assembly: GCA_025469235.1. Taxonomy (NCBI): domain Eukaryota; kingdom Metazoa; phylum Arthropoda; class Insecta; order Hemiptera; family Aphididae; genus Pemphigus; species Pemphigus obesinymphae. The sequence goes on along the minus strand of JAIPRL010005957.1, from coordinate 7,399 downwards.
TTAACTGTGTTTATTAAATAGTTTAGCTCTTCATAAGTTTTTTCCACTTCATCATCTTCAGCTTCTGTGGTACACTTGTATAACCACAGTGTCTTTTGATTTAATATCTATATTCACTAATATAATCCTATCACTGTGTTGCACATATTCTTTAATTTTTTAATCCCATGATTTGTGTAGCACTATAACAACACCCCTTGATCCTGTTTTCCCTTCTTCCGTACCTTAGTAGATTACTCGTTACACCCCCAACCAGAAGTCTTTTCATTTCTATTTTTAGATTCTCTAGTTTCTTGGTCTGTAATAGTATTCTGATATTCTTAAGTTCCAATTCTTTTGATGTTGTTACTTTTCTACGTTATTGCTTTTAACTTAATAAATTTATTTTCTTGAGAAATCTCCACCCGGAGATCTAAATGGAACCTAACCTCCGGAATATTTTACTTTCGAAACGTTCATTTAATTTTTAAATGCTGATACCTGGGATATCCTTAAGGATCTTTAATGCATTAGCTTCCCTTTGCTTTCTGTATCCTATGCTGTTGATGCTCGTTCACGTTCATTCACCTTTAGAGATGGTTTTTCATCTCGAGGGCAATAGTGTGCCTTCCCCTATAACTTTTATACAGTGCTTCTTATACCGGAAGAGGTTCGGTCCACTGGAATTCCCTGCCTGAAAGTTTCTACCAGTGGAACTCGGGGCACCGGGTAAGCAAAACCCGTAGAGCATGCTAATATTATACTCTTCCCCTGAGAGTTAAGAAATAAATAAGCCGCTACTGTCTTATCATTATTTCCATACTTTTAAGTAAAAATTAATTAATAAATTTTAGAAAAATAAAAATTAGGCGTATTACTTTTATTTTCAATAATTTTAAATTTAGTTCATTTTTTCATTTGTCGAAATTATGTTTGAACAATAACATAAAATGATAATTCATCTCAAAATATTTTATCTAAAATTTTTCCTTCCAAATCACAACCTTAAATTCTATCAATATAAGGATAGATAATCTATTTCTTTGTTATTTATAAAAAATAGGTAATAACATAGAACATATTATGCACAATAACAGACTACATATTATTGAAATACCAATATTATTTTTAAACTTTTAACAATAATATTATGATATACATATATAGTTTATTTATGCAGCCATATAATTTACAAATTTATCTTTTTATTGAAATATTATTTTTATATTATACCTAATAACCGTAATAATTTATGTGATGTTAAATAATTTATTAGTTTAGCTATTTTAGGAAACAACTAGATTAAGTTGATAAAAGGTACATGGACATTGGAAATACAATATGACCCTTTTGAACCTTTTTTTACGTAACATAATTACCTACAGGTTATAATTTTTGAATGCAAAAACCTAATATATATATACACTAATAATAATACTCAAATAAGCTTTAAAAAAAATACTAATGGGCTTTAATTCGGGCATGAGTCCCAAATTGACTAATCCTTTTTTAACCCATATCAGATAACAATGCATTATTCCATTTTTTAAATTAAAAAATTGTTCAAACATTCTCCATAACTTTTTTTTAAGAGCCAACAGAATTATTGTAATCATTTTATATAGGTTCGGAAAATCGAAAAATTATACAAAAAATATACATAGTATATTATGCATATCGTGTATATAAATTTATATTAGAAACATGACTTCATTATTTGATTAACTATTCTCATATGCAATATTTATTTTAATCAAAATTTAAAAAAATTGTAAAAAGTATATATTTCGAATTACTTTAATTCTTTAATCAATTATTTAACTCTAAATGCTGCAAAATAGGAATGAAGAAGATATTTGTTTACCTTGATGAGTATATTTTATCAACCAATATTTAGAAGTCTAAGTGATCCAAAGTGGTTCATAAAACATTCACACCAATTTTTAATTAAACATTTTATTTTAGCTTTGTTAATATATAAGGTAATTCTTTTACTCAATTTTAGAAAAAATATTTACATTATAGAAGATTTAATTTTTTGAAACTTCTAATTTTACTATTTTTATACACATTTTAATAGTGTTATAATTGTCACTCTATCCGATGTACCTACAAATAACAACTTTTGATATTTTAAGTAAAACCCCTTGTTATGTATTGTACCCAGAAATGTATTCAAATGTTTTTAAAATTAATTTTAGCGTTTATAACTTGTATTTAATAAATATTATTTGAGCTATATAGCTATATAAGCACTTTGAGTAGTACATTTGAATTTTTTTAAAAAATTCTTTTTGGGCTGTTAAAAATCCTAAAACTTAGTAGTAAACATTTTATTTTAAATCTTGTACTTTTTACTTAGGTGTTCTAACAATCAATTTAAAGTGATCCAATTCAATATTGGTTAAAAAAATTTTAAAAAAAATCCATTTTTAATTAATTACAGTTACTAAATTGTATATATAATATATAATAAATACTTATAAAGAACCAAAAAAGTTTGCGAACCGCTAATATATAGGGTTATATACTTCATACTTTCACTTAACTTGGCTTAACTGTTTCGTTTATGTACTTCAGTGTACTTATTTTAGGTATATTAAAAACCTTGAAAAATCAAAATTATTTTGTTAAATAAATTTTAATAAATTAATAATTGCATAATGACTTTAAAAATGTAATGAAAATGAAGTGTAAGGTTCGAGCGTATGGGTGTAAATAGGCTTAAAATTTTGGAAAAGGGATTAATAACAATTAATCTAAAATTCAGGATTCGTAAAAAATATATAATTTTTCATAAATTTTGTGTTAGCCATCAATTTTTGGGAGAGCATTATATAATTTTTAATAGGTTGTCGTGAAGGAGCATTCAATAATTACATCAGTTATTTTTGGGTATTTTAGATCTCTCTACCTAGTCAGCAGATACCAGCAAATTGAAGACCTTCCTACTTAATTATGTTAGTATAAACCATACTACCACTTCAATTCAATAAAAAATAAAATAAAGAACCAATATAAATATTCAATAAGAGAATATTTTGAAAAGAAAAATACAACCGGTAAATGAGACAACACTGAATCGATATCGATTACTATTATGACTCGCCCACATCCACATCCTTATTAAAAAATGTCTACATGAGGCAAACCTCTCTTCTTCCTAAGTACTGAAGCAATACTTAAATACTCCCTAAGTATAGTCAAGTCCATTAAGATTTTTTCGAACTAAAAATAATCCTTAAAAGATCCATGACTACACATGGAGCCAAAAATATTGGCCACTCAAAGATTTATATTAATTAATATACATTTATTTATATATATATATATATGTATATATTTTATTTATATTTATTTAGTTATATTAAACAATATTTTATCAGTATACATTATATTATATTTTAATATTGACTTGATACCTACTTAAAATTCATCTTTTCGGAGCATGTAGTTTTCATATTTAATTAAATACAATAAATTAATATTTAATATGTATGTGTCAAGTGTACTTATATAGATAAAGAATAAATTTATATATTTAAATTTGTACATTTTCAAGACTATGCTTTTTTTATTCATTGTTTATAAGAAATAAAAATCGTTTAAAGATTATAATATTTTGTTTTTATTTATTTATTTATTTTTTATTTTGTTTGTATAGGACATAAGTATTTAGCATAGGTGTATTAAAAATATTTCTCATATAATATATATATATACATATATATTTATAACATATAAGTTATAATAATGGGGTAATAGTAAAGGAGTAAAATATTTGTGCCCCATCTACTAAAAACCACACAAGCCGCTGCTGGAAGTTTAGTACCTACATCACTTTAACTATATGTAAAAATGTTAAAAATTGTAAGACGTAATTTCTTTGAAGTTATTTAAAGTTTCTGGACGCCATTTATTATTTTTATACAATGAACAAGTATAATCAATTTTGGTTAGGTAAATCATGAAGATTTTTGCATACGATTTTGTAAAAGATTTGAGTGTACACATAATACGTATTTTACTGCCATATTAAAGTGGTGCAAAATTAAAAATGAGTTTTTTTTTCAATTTTGGGACATTTATAGAAATTGTCTTTTAAGTTGAGTTATTTTAGTTTTTAAGACCCGAAAGTTGATTACAAGATTAATTGTACGTTACTCGAAATATACTCAGTATTTCTGATTACACTGAGTTGTTATTTATATTAGCAGATATTCAATAGTAATTATAATCGTATTTAAAAAGAAAAATGGTTTACTGCTGCTTTCAAATTTAAAATGAGTATCCCATTCATCGAGCGAAGTATTTCGACCCCCATACTAACTGGCTTTTTTAAATAGCATAAACATGTACACTGCATGTTGTTAAAATAACAGAGTTAAACCTTATGAGCTGCATTAAATGTATTACAAGTAAAATATATATGTACCACTGTTAATAATATTTTATTTTATTTTATTAATTATCATCTATCAGTACACCGTGTTAATACCTGTAAAAATATAATATGAATGAGAAATATTTTTATTTTAAATTTAAGGTCTTGTTAAAAAAAAATTTAGAAATAAAACGTTATTTTCCCTATCTATCACTGTCTCTATAATATAGGTAATATAGGTATCTGGTATTTACTGGCTCACCCTGCCACGAAGGTTTGCGTACGCCTATGATAAATGCCCCGCAATTGTTTAATATGTATAAAGGCTTTACAACGATACTTTTTGTTTTGTCCATTAAAACTTTTCCTGATATAGAAGAATTTCCCCAAAAGTTTCATGTAGCCCCTCGATATATCGAAAATTTAACTTAAATGATACTTTGAAGAGATCACTTTTGTAATAACATAGTAGTTTTTAGAAAATCATAAACAATAGAAAATAATGATTTTATTGGTGACACACGGGGTAGATGCCTTCATAGTGGTCTAAAGAGAAAGGACCACACACAATTTTACCACAGAACCCTAACTTCATGCAACCCCGTAACTTTCAACGACATATTTTGTATTTTGTTTCATGTAAGGTATATTATATAATATTAAGTATATATTGTCGTAAATACTTGTATTAATCGAAATAATTTTCTCTACACAAACATATAATTATAAATAAATATATATAAATATATATATATATGTGTGTGTTTATATTTTATACAGATAGCATATGATAACAAATAAATGAAATATATAAATAATGATTTTTATTTAATGTGAATACAGCAATATTTTATGAAAAAAATATGTGCCAATGTTGATCTTTATTTATGAAAACGTATGCAAAAATGGAGACTATTTTTTAAAACTTCTTAATCGAAATAGTCGTTTTATTTTATATTATTTACTGTATTTTTCTACCTTGAAGTATTTATTCAATATACGTATTTCACGATTATTTATATGAGTATTATACCTATATTCGTATATTGCATGTTATATAATATTATATCTATAATAGATGTATAATATTGCATATTGTATAACAGTATGTATATTTTTGGGACTACTGACAACCATTTTTTTTTCTGCAAATACACTACACGACGTATAATAATATATATTCTACCGTCTATCGGTGCCAAAAGACAAAAACACGATTTGTACGAAAATCAAATTCTGGTATGGAGCCCAGTGCGATCGGAAAATTCGCCGTGACCGTTGCGTGCGAGTTACGACCGCGCGCGCGTATATTATGTTTTTCCCGACCGATTTGGCACCGTCACCGTATTTTACGGTTTAAAAACCGTCACACGGTTTTTATGACGATGGCGGCTGCGTTGTTTAAACGCACGGGGTTAATTTTTATCGAAAAGGCCAATTAAAAAAATAAAACAAAATGTCCGAGAACAGAAAATATAATAAAAATGCATGTTATAGGTATAAACTTACCTAAATAGTACGTATATGGGCTTAAAACGAAAGGTCGTCCGACGACCCGCAACCAAAGGTCACGTGGCGTGCATATATATAGTCCTTGACATTAATTATATAGTATCATTGGTGTGTGCGACTCAAAAAAAAAACAATTTCGCTGCTTTGACCAAATAACCTTTTTTTTTTTTTTTACATACAAATATCATATCGTATGATGTATAGTTATTTTTTTAGAAAGTAAACAGATTATAGTAAATAATAATTTTGTGCTTTTAGTCAAGGCCGTATGTATCTGAAGGGGGTACATGGGGTTCGAACCCCCTCCGAAATATTACCAACATTTGATAAAGTTTTTTATGTAAACAAGTAGCTTTTAGCATCAATACCAATATTTTTTCATCAATTAATGAACTATAAAACTGTTAAGTAATAGATAAGTTTAATAAAAAATGGTAAATTGTGATTTAAATGCAACAGTAAAACTGGTCAAAACAATCATATAAGTAAAATAATTGATATAGGTAGATATATATATATACCTAACTATTGTTAAATATAATTTTTAAGGCGGTTCTCCGTAATAAGTTATACGAGTATATAAGACAAAAAAAATCTATTTTTGTCCATCATTGATTAAGTTGTCCGTAGATCATAAAATTTACAACACTTCTTAAAATTTATCAAATATTTAATATTTCAAAAATTTCAGGTTAGGAAACTTCAGATGAAATCTTTTTAATTTTTTAATATTTATTCCTTAAAATAGTTTTATTAAATTGAAAATCATTAAATATTAGTCCACTAAATATTAAAATACTGGATATAAAAATTGAAAAATGAAAATAATTTGTTAATATTTTTTTTTTTTCTTAATTAATTTATTGATAAATTCAAATCGGTTTTCAAAATTCATAAATCGCTTTATGATGGACAAAACATAAATCCAATATGTACAAATATCAGGGCTTGAAATCGTAAAAAAATTTCGGTTTTTATTTCGATTTCGATTACCGGTTTTACATTTTTTTTGGTTTCAATTACGATTTGAAATACCGGTTTCAAAATATTTCGTTTTCGGTTTTGACTTTGTATACCGGTATTTTACATTTTCAATTTGGATTTGAAATAACAGTTTCAAAAAATTTCGTTTTCGGTTTTAACTTTGTATACTGGTATTTCGCATTTTTAATTTCGATTTCAAATACGGGTTTCAAAAATTTTGGTTTCGGTTTTACTTTAAATACCAGTATTTTATATTTTTGATTTTAAATAACGTAGTTTTAGTTTTTACTTTCACACCGATTTTTTTTTTTGTTTTTATTTTATTCATTAGATTTTGATTTAATTTATGTCTAGATAATCTTGATTTTTGTTTTGTAGTTTTTATTTTGCTTGCAGTGGTGTGAAAATGTTTATATATACCTACGCTCCGTGGACCATGATTATAGTTACCTACCTACTGGCTACTTAATATTATAGAAATTATATTATAATATTTCTTGTCTTGATCTGATATAGTATTCATTGATTTTTATTTTTTTT
>JAIPRL010005956.1:0-29604 GCA_025469235.1 Pemphigus obesinymphae | reverse complement strand
AATACCATACACAATTTCTTTTTGATTTCTCTGTACTTCTCTACAATCTGTCTCACACAAAATATTGGCTCCATTGTTGACCTCCCAGGCATAAACCCAAACTGATTTCTAGTAACAGTTGTCTCACATCTTACCCTTTTATCTATTATAATAAAATTATAGCTTAGAAATATTACTAGTTTGTTTTTAATTTATTGAATAGAAATATTCCATGTGTTATATATCTTTGTGACACCTTAATAAACATTTCATTACATTATTAAATTCTAAGAAAAAATAAGGTTATAAACTATAATACAATAACCTAATTATACTATAGATGATGTGCAAGTAATTTAAAATAATAATTGTTGTGACTTTTGTGTTTATATACAGTGAATCCAACTGAAACAGAGATACCAGGTCGTAGTAACCGTACGAAACGTATTGTTGGTTCATCCTACAAATTAATATATGATTCATCTTCTTCAGATGAAGAACCATCATCGCCTATGATGGTTAAGCACATTTGTAAATTTTGTTTGAAAGAGTTCAAACTTAATTGCATCTTACAAAGACACAGATGTAAAAAAATGATCAATATGCCAAGTTATCCTTGTGAAAAATGTGGAATTGTTTATAACAGAAATGATAGACTGGCTTCACACTTACGCATTAAGCACAACCAAAACCTAGCTGTAAAACAGGTATATCACAAATGTGATATGTGTGATAAGAAGTTCACTCGCCTGGGAGATGTAAGCCGGCACAAGAGTGTAATGCACCTGCAATATATATCAGAGCATCAAAAAAAGGTGGATGTAAATGTCGTGGCAAAAAAAAGTTCAAATACCTCGTTGTTTAAATGTTTGCAATGCGAAAAGCAGTTTTCAACACGATACAACATGAAGATACACATGAAGGTATTACATGACTGTATAAAAGAATTCAAATGCCTGTCTTGTCCACGGGAATTTGGGCTAAAAGTTATGCTAGACAAACATGTCCGGGCGGTCCATTTAAAGCAAAATCTGTCATCAATGTTTCAATGCACAAAATGCCATTTGCGTTTCACTCAAAAGTCAAATCTGATTACACATCAACAGATACATGATGCAAACCGCAAATTATTTAAGTGCGAAGTCTGTACACAGATGTACACAAGAAAGGCTGCACTTGATAAACACTCATGTCCCTACAATTAGTAAAACAATTTGGCAAATTTAATTTACAGAATTTCCACTGATTTTCAAAATATTTGAAATTGTCAAGTATTTAGTCTTGAAATATTTTTTAAATTTTAATATTCAATGAATGTGTTATGAAAATTAAGGTAAAATTGTATATGAATAAAGTTATAATATAATATTTTTGTCTCCGAACTTTAATGTTATTATTTTATCATTACTATTCATAATTTAACTTTTTTTTAAAATTAATATTTAGTTTAATCATTTATGTACTTCTAAGTTCCAATTGCGAGTTATCGACATTTTAAAAAAGACACTTGAGATCACAGTTTTTATTGCCGTATGTAGCTGTCGAATTATACAATATACGATAATATTGTAGCATTTGATCTTCAACATAAAATAATGTGTTAAGGGGCCTTGTTACTGCTGTAAATTATGTCAAAAACTACTGTGTCTAAGTCCATCAGATTGACACAAGGTTTACTCCGATATTAATTTTTAAGACATTATTATATTCCTTAGAACTTACATGAGGAATGTAACAAAAAAATTAAAATTTTTATTGTAACATAGTAATTTAAATATTCATAGATTATTCTTAATTCCAAATACATATTTAATTAATTAGAAATAGTATTCAAAATTTTCTTGGTACGATACCTCAAAAAATTTTAAGGAATCTCTTAACGTTTTAAAATGTATCATTTAAGTAAGCATTTTGACGTTCTGATGGAATAAGAATCATCTATTTGAATGAAAATTAAATATTTTTTCGTGGTTGTAAAATAAATTGCTGACTTGTGCATGAAGTGTGTAAGTGACCCCGGCATCCCACATTGTTACTTACTAATATATTATTATTATACTTTGTCCGTCACGTCGCACAAATTTTCATGAAACATCAGATAAGAATGATAAAATATAGGTATTATTATGTATTTAATAATAATATGATGTGTATAATAGTGTATAATATACATTTCAGATTAAAATTTGTAATATTATTATCTTCCATTATTGTTATTATTTATTATTATGACCTATATTATTAACAATCCATTAGTTATTACTACTGTATACTGTTATTTGTCATTATTCTACTTTTTGTTTTTCTGTAAACTTAGTACAGTAACTATTACGTACATAATATTATTGTACATTGACTGCTGTGCATTATTGTAATTATAGTAAAATGAATAGTAAATATAAAACCAAAGTTAGAACCCCTCTAAACATAAAAAAAAAGGATGTATGAGTGTTTATTGAAAAGAAGACTTCTGAAAAATTTACGACATATCTTTGTGAGTTGTTTATATTTCATACATTTTGTTAATGACGTAAATTTTTTAATATTCGAAAAATCTAGACAGACAATATATTTATTTCTGTTATATTAGTTTGTATTGTAGAAGGGGCATTTAAGTATTAAGTAAGTGGTTAGGAGGAGAGGGTCTGTCGTGTGCTTACATTTGTTGAAAAGTTGGGGGGGGGATGGTTAGAACCATGCTGACATCAACAGTAATAAAAAAATCAAAATATTTACTTATTTTTATCAATATATGTAACAATATTTTTCATTTATTTCTAATTAATTCGTATAAAATTTGGAAATTTTTTATTTATTTTTTTTAATAGTTTTACTGAGATTCGTTTTACATTATTATTTTTTATGTTTTTTGTAATTTGAAATATAATTTATAATAGTTATAACTTTAATTTTTTATTTTTTTTTAAATTGTTTTTTATGAGATCAATATTTTTGTTTAAATTGTTTTTTTGAGAAACATACATTTCTAAAGAAATAATTTAGGTTTCCTACTAATTTGTTTTATATAACATTTTATAAATAATTTGTGTGTTAGGAAGATATACTATTATACACCAAATAAAACTCAAGATCTCTATTATTTTGATTATTATTATTAAGTTTGTAATTTGAAATATCATTTATAACAGTAACAATTTTTATTTTTTTTTTTTTTAAGAAAATATTTTTCATGTGATCAGCATTTTTGATTAAATTGTTTTTTTTTTGAGGAACGTACGTAAATAAAACATACAGAAATAAATAATATCTTAAAATATGTTGTGTGAACTGTCTATAATGTGTTTCAGGGTTATTTTGTTACCTAATTATGTATACAATTGTTAAGGTTCAATAATGAGTCTTATTCATGGTAATTTTACTATTGAGGGTCAAATATGAATCTCATAATAACAGACAAAAAATGATTTTTTTCTGGTTGACATCGAGTAGCCATGAGAAACATTTCAGGGTCTCACTCCTAATCAAATAAAATATATAATTTACTCAATTTATAAGCCACATTAAGCATATGTACAAAATTTGAAATTATTTGAACAATATTTTTTTCCAAAATTTTTATGAGTAACCCATGGTAAAATTAATTTGGCGATTTGGTCATAAGAACGTGAGACCTAAATTTGGGTCTCATGGCGCTCAACAGGTTAATTATTTGGTGTCGACCACCCTAGTACTCAACTAATACAGAATTTAATCTCCCACATTATTTTCACTTACACCCATACACTTACTTATAATTCACTATTATACCCCTAACCTTATTTTTTCACCTCTGTCTTATTATCGATCTACATAATATATTCCCTTTGCTACTCTTACTGCCTTTGTCTTCCTCTCTAAAACATATTCTACCTATTTCAAATTCTCCATCATAAGTCTACATACTAATGGACCAACTTACTCCTGTACTACCCATTTTATACTTATTTTTTATTTTGTCCTAGTCATTCTTTCATCCCAACTCTGTCTTACTCATATGCTGTTCTATCTTCCTAACACTCCGGTCTGTACATCATCATTATATTTTTATTACACAATTTATATTCCATATCTACCTATATAATATAATAGTGTAAAACCTCGATTATCCATCTCCGGATAAACCATCTTTATCAATTAACTGTTAGGGACTAGTGCTACACAAGCAAATTTTTCTTAAGTATGATTAAAAAAACTACAGGGAAAATAATTAATTAATAATACAATTAGTAGAATTAGTAAAATTTCCTATATTATTGTTATGTTGTACACATGTGTAATATTATGACTAATAATATTGTAATACTGAAATATAATATTAATATGTGTATAAACAATTAACAATCATCTATGTAAAAAAAAAAAACAATATTCGTTTTCAATGTCAATAAAAATGGTAGAACAATGCATTCCAGGCAAGCCACACCAATTTAATATATATATTAAATTACAAGTATATGTAATAGGAGTAATATCTCAATTATATTTGAATCCACCCAAATAAAATATATTCAATTAACACACATAACGAGAAGGTGCTTGCACTGCATATGACAAGAATCACACACTCCGATTACATTTTAGTCGACATAGAAAGTACGTCTACCTATACCGAGAATTCCGCCGCCACAGTTGGTACCTAAACAATATTTTGTCTAGGTCATCAATAAGGCCAAAAATGTCTGGCCAATTAACCCTTGCTCCATTGTAGCGTATCATCCTCTCGTTATCGTGTGGCCACACAGTCAACATGCAACAACACGGTCGGTGTCACTGGGATGGTAGAATGTCTATCCAGTTATTACCCGATTTCTCAATGTTTTTGTTATTTCTTTCTTTGCGTCTTTACATTTAATTAATTGAATTAACAACGCGTATAATATATCTAAAAATCTATCTATAAAAAAAATCATCTCGATCGTAAGAAGAAGAGCTCCAGCAGGTAATTAAATTTCATTAAAATTGTTAATTTTAGGGTCGTCAAAATACAGCTTACTTTAATAAATAATCCGAATTACATACAAATTAGTATATTGGGAGATTTTGGGTGGTTTATCACACTCGTAATATTTTATGAATTAAATAGTTCAGTTATATCTGACTCATAAATATTTCACGTAATTATCCTTGCTGTCGTTTAGGGTATCTACAGTAATTTTGTTGTTGTATGGTGACCACTCCGATTAAGCTCACGCAAGGTCAATTATTTAACTTTCTCATTAATGTTTGAAAATAGATAAACAACCAAATTAATTATTACAAAGTGTGTGCGTACTGTGGTAGATCATAGGCTAGTGAATTTTAATTCTAAAACAATAATGTCCTTCATAGACACATTGTGAACAAAAATTCCCCAATTAATCAAATACATTCCTGTCGATTGTTGTTAGAGTTAATTATACCCCGGGAACCCTTCTACCCATAATACCAAGGCCAAATGTGTAAGGGACACCGGTTTCACCCCTTCTGGAACAAAACAGCGTCTCTTGAGCATTTCAAAAAATTTAGGAACGCGTCCCTATTGCATCTCTCGTCAGTCGTGGCCACGTACTCATAAGTAAAAGGATCAGTTGTCGTGTTCAATGTTCTGCAGTATAGTACCTATAAGGTATAAGTAGGTATAAGTACCTACCTACACGTATTTAATTAAAATCAATGAATGTCAATATATTTAAAATAAAAATTAATTGAATAGGTACCAAATTAATTTTTCTTTAATCTAGATGGAAATTTACCAAAATGAGTTTTTTTTTAAAATTGATTTCCACCCTCACATTTTTGTCGACATTTATTATTGTGAATTACCTATGTACATATTTAGATAATATAAATAACTTTTAATACTTTTAATGTAAACATTATTAGAAACATATAAATACCTGCATATCCTACGAAACAATACGAGAAAGTTAACTGTTATACCCGTGTTTAACAACATTTAAAACGTGACAACATTTTTTTAATGTAACTCTACAAAGTGTCCGTTAACCATAATATATTATATAATAAGATTTTTTTGTAGAAATTTTGTATTGTACCTACCTATAGTGAATTAAAATTAGTGAATACAAACCTTAATTACCTACAAATAACAGAAGTAAAAAAATAATGACAGTCCTTTTCACAAGTTTCTAGACCACTATATAAACTTTAGTTACCTACAAATAATCACCAAAATATTTCCAAAAATTATGGGGGGGGGGTGTTTCGCCCCCTGGAGATGATCCTGAATTACTAAAACAAATGATATTTTAATTTTATATTTAAACAAAATGGGCACATTTTTAAGATTTGTCCCGGGTGAAATATTTAGTTGTTATGGTGCTGAATACATGCATAATAAGATTATATAATAATTATTAATCAATATAGGTACCTAATACCTATTCATCTCGCTGCAGATCGGTCGTTACAAAATATTTTCCGCAAAAATCCTAAAAGAGGTCTTGAAAATAAATACCTATGTATTTTTATGCATTTTAATAATTTAACATTATGTAGGATAATACAGAAATATAAGCTTAACGAAAAAAAGCATAAATTAAAAAATGTACCTATATGAAAATAAAGCTCATATATAAATAATTATAATTATTATACGTAGTACAAGTACATAATACTTACCTACCTGTCCTACAGGCTGTAATAATACTTTTGTAAATGTCAAACTTTATTAATAGGTATAGGTAGGCATTGAAATATGAAGTTTATTAGTAGTCACTGATTATCTTATTTTCTTTTTTGAGTACCTTTTCTTAAATATCATTGAAATTGCCTGAATAGTAATAATGTTTGAACCTAATTACATGTATAACATTTATATAACATGTATAACAATTACATGGTTGGTTTCGGGTTCGTTCCCGATTTACTGCTGTCTCATGACACCGCCAATTGTATCTGTTTTCACAGCCGCGCCATATAATTTAATGTCCTCGTAGTGTCGTAGTTTATTATGTAAACAATTACATCAACGAATTTTTCATAACTCATTTTATACAATGATTATAATATAGAAAGCTGGAAATCTACACATTGAAAAGAAATATGGGTATGCATTTTAAAAAGTAAAACTCAAGTACTAAAGTAGTATATACCTATAGACAGGGATGGGCAGTATTTTAAATAATAAAAGTAATTTAACCCTTTGATGAGTGAATTACTTTTTTTACTGTAATCACCCACAGAATGAATAATTATGAAAAAATAAAATATACCTAATGACGTATCTATATTTACGTCATATTATGTAATTCACACCCTGGAGGAAAGACGTAAATTTACGTCGTGCATTTTTTATTCCTAATAGTAATGACGTAAATATACATAATTATTATTTGAGATAAAATACAGTTTTAATTATGTTTATATTTTTTTTTTTTTTAATTAAAGTAGACAACTTATAATTTTGTTCTATTAAATTTTATTATAAAAATTTAAATATTTTATCCTTCATTGAATAAATCTAATGAGAAAAAATAACTATAAAAATTAAAAACAAATCAAATTAGAACAAAACTCAACTAATATGAAAGAAGAAATTCTTGTAGTAAAAAGTTTAAAAAAAAAACCCCTTCTGTTATAAGGTTTTAATTTTATTTGCTTATCTATCTTCGAATAGATCAGATTAAAATCTCGAATAAATATATTTAACATTGAAAATAACAATCAAATTAAAAAATGAATTCTTAACTAATGAATATGGTATAAACTGAACAATGTGATGTGATGTGATGTAATTTTTATACTTGTATATTCAGTTATTATATGATTAGATACATATTGTCGTATTGATATCTATTTATTATCATATTATTTTCAAATTTTATTTCTACAATCATTACTATGATAAAACAATATAAATTATAGACAGTATAGGCCATCTATAATACATACGGAAAGAAATGATTTTTATGAATATATAAATATTATATAATAAACTTATAAATATATATTATTTTGTTCTAGCCTAGTCATAATTTTAGAAAAAATACAAAATATTATTGACAGATTGTAGTACATATTATTTCATTATACGTTCGAAATCTATAGATATCAATATACGATCACTAAAATTTGATAAATACCACAATTCAATAATTACGTAAATATACGTCATTCCCAGTAGTGGCTCATGGGCTTTGAAAGTGGGAGGTCGATTAAAAATGATTAATTTTTGAAAATCATAGAAAACAATAATATTTATGTACCTTCCAATTTAAAAAGTTATTTATCAAATCAAAATTAATACCATATAACAAAACAAAAGTATAAATACGTTTTACAAAAAACGAAAGTTATAAAATAATAAAACTAATTCTTACACATTTTATACTCCAAATTTAAGCGTCTATCTTTCATTTCACTAAACAAGTCAATATTTATAGGTTTATTAACCTTTATTTTTATAACACTTAATATTTAATATTATAATATGTTAGAGGTTAATATGATACCTACTGAATTTTTATCTATTATATCATTATAATATAATAAAAGAATAAATTAAATAAATAATAAAGAAATATAGAAATGTGTGAGCATCACGAATACTCGTTAACTTATTCCGTATTATTCCGCAGTCCACATGCATGTCGGTCGATTGTTTGTTTTGCTCTGGCGGCAGTTTTATTACCGAATTTCCCCTCTTTTGTTTTTGTGTTTTGATTATATTATAGTTATGACGACCGATTGTCAACGTCGTCCCAGCGCTGAGTGGTGTTCGATACTCGATAACGGCGCAGATGTACCTATAATAGGTAGTAGGTATATACTTCGGCCGTTCTATTATCTATCTATGTATATTTTTAAACTCCGATTACCTTGTAGTGTTTTCAGAACAATGGAAAACAATTTTTACTTTCGATAATTATATTTTGAAAATGTATTTCAACAAAAATATAAATAATTGTTAATATTAAAATAGATTTTTAACTCGTCGTGTTAGGTACAATTTTAGAGGAGGGCGATCGCCCGGTCGCCCCTACATACGAGCCACCACTGGTCATTCCTATATAAAACATGGACATACATACCAAATTACGTGAATATACGGCAATACTTAAAGGGTGAAAATACGTATTTGAAATACTTTTTTTATTTTTTATTTCGTATTTAAAATACATTTTATGTGTATTTTAAGTATTTAAAATACAAAATACATTTCTTCAATAAAAAAAAAAAAATGCACATAATTAAATAATACTGCCAAAATTTTTTTTTTACAAAATCATGTTTGTACCACTGAAAATCATTGGTTTGACAGCATCTTAAACAAAATTGTACAGAAGTAGTTTATTTGTGTAAAATGGAACGGCTCGATTATTAGTTTTTCTGGACAAATTCATTAAATTTCAGTTTATAATTAGGTTAAAAAGAAGACTGAATCAAATTAGCGGTTATAAACAGCGCTGGATAAGGAAAATACCTACCCACTGAGTTATAGGATTTTCACCGACTCAAATAGGGTAGGCCCTTAAACATTTTTTTTCTAATTATGACTACTATATTCTGAACAATGACTTTCCATCTAACCTAACCACGTATCCATCCACCATATACCATGCATCTACATGTCAATGGCGATTCATATGATAATATATAGGTATAGATTACGTTTGATAATATATATATATATATATATGATGACCAGATATAAAAATTTTAAAAAAAGTAAAATTATATCGTCCTTTATCATAAAAAAAAGTCTTGAGGGGATCGGTCAATTTGTAAACTATGTTATTAGTTTATAGTTTATATGTTATTAGCCCATAGGTCATCTCCATCAATACAAGATTTTTTCGACCCGATTACTTGATTATTTCTAATTCTATCCCCTAGAAAAAAACTGAATACTTGAAATATATTTATTATAAATTCAACTTTTTAGCGGCGCGTCTTTCAAGTGCGTATTTAAAGTGGAATGATGGAGGTATTCGCCCTCCCCCCCCCCCGCATCACTCGGAAAATTAGTAATTAACTGTACCTATACATTTTTGATTTTTCATAGAAGAAAATATGATATGTATTCAATACATATAAAAAAAAATTTTCTGCTCCCCTCCCATGGTTAGATACAGGTTAAATACACCTTTGGTATCATTATGTAGATATTATATATTAAAATACAAAGTATATAATAATGTACCTACTATAATATTATTATATCGTGGTTAATACCAAAGTAGCGAAACAATCGAAACATTATCTTTTACTAATTCACATTAGGTCAAACCTTAAAATGTAAATAAATAAACCCTAGAAAATAATAAAATATATATTGTAACCTATGATATTTTCAAAAAAAGAGTAAATTTTCAAGTACTTAACATTATTATTAAGGACACTAGGACAATGGAACAAAAAAGAGTACCTATATTGCTCTAAGGAAAAAAAATATGTCTAGTCACTAAAAATATATTTAAAAATACCAATATCTTTGCCATCAACCATACACATTGAATAGATGATACACTGCAGTAACTACTCGTCCGACCACTAAAGTAAAGTCACGCCGGGCATAAGTAGTACATACTTGGATGGATGACCGCTTGGAAATACCGTTGGAAATAATAATTATTGTAATTTTTTTCATAATAATCTCGTGTTATATTAAAGTTTTTATTTTTAGAAATAAAATAGATTTCTTTAGGTCAATACAGCTTGTAAAATGAATGGATTTGAACTTTCTTTTTTGAACTTAAACGAAACTTATAATATTATACATCGTATTAAATTTAGATTTTCGTATTTTTTTACAATATTTTACAGCCAATAATATTATGTTTAAAACCACAATATACATTAAAATCCGAACTACATAATTTTCTCTTAAAAAAAAATGATTAGTAAATTCATCAATGGGTTAAAGGGAACGCTTTTTAACCACCCTTAAAGGTAAGAGGACTGATTTCCCCTGCGTCCCCCCACTTAAACCCTGGGTCAAACGTCAATTAATATTATTTATTCCGTATTCGTATGATTATGTACGGTATCACTATTAGTTATTAGTGTATTACATACTAGTTCTTTAGACTAGTTCTTTAGTACAGTCTTCCAAGCTGTACTAAATTAAATACTGTGAGCTAATTGTTAAGAATGTAAAGATCTTCCAACCCTTACTTTATAGATACTCTTATATTTTCGCCCCCATATAATTTATTGTGCCCAAATATCGCGCCACCTACATAGTTGAACTCAGTTACTCACTGGATCTATCCGGGCCTGATTATAAGTATAAGAAAATGTAAACAATAATATAACTCATCAATTTTTTAATGTTTTTATTCAAAACCTTCATTATCTTTATAATATTAACGAGTATAAAGAAAATTAATCGATTGTTAAAATATTTGCAAAATTGTTGTGAAAACGATGACCACAAAAAAAAAAAAAAACAAAATTAAACAAAGATTTGTGTAAAACATTTACATTGAACTGAAAAACCATAGATTATACAAGTTATATTGATAAAAAGACATTATTTTTACCATAAAACAAATGTATACAATTCATCAGTGTTATTATATAACATAAACTTACAATAAATAAAAATTAACATAAAGAACTAAATTATATATAATCGATAGATACTAATTTAATTGTAAATATTTTTCTATAAAACCGATAATTATTCCAATATATTTCAAATTGTACTTGTTAATGGCTTAATAATACTGTTGAGTTCTATAAATCCGTGTTATAACTTCTCAGTTAACATAAATTTACAATTATTAATTAATATTACATTTTAATAGTAAACACTAATTTTATTATAAAATCAATCAGTAGGTACATCATACATATTTTTGTTTGTTTAAAATTGGTGTCCGATTTCAATCATTTTCAAATGTGATACTTGTAAAAAATCAATAATTTAATTTTATCATATAATTCACTTATTACAAATATCACTTTTGAAAGGCTTAGTTCCGCTGTGAACTTCATAGATGTAATCGTTTAGAACATTATTAATATATTGTGGAATATAATTACCTGGTAATAATCCTACAAAATTCTATAAATCTGTTTTATTAGATGAACATAATCTTAAAATACATTTAACAGTTTTATATAAAATACTTAATTATATTTTAATCAATCAATAGTACCTACATACTCATCATATAAAACTCATGTCAATTCAAATCTATTTTAAATGCGATACTTGTAGAAAAGAATTTATGACATAATTCACTTTTTACAAATATCGCATCTTAAAGGTTTCTAAAGTTCTACTATAAGTCATTGGAAGATGTAAACTTGTTGATCAATGGTTCATTTGTATTGATGCATATACACTGTAACACTATATAATTTAAACCTGCACGTGACAAATGACTTTTAATCTGTTGCCTAGACTCTTTTTTATGTACACTGACTAACGTAGCAGAGTAATGTAGAGTTTTGCTCCACGTGGGCATGTAATGTCCCTAAATATCTTGGAAATCCCTCAGAAAACGACCAAAATATTCTATTGTACATACATTTTACTATAAATATAATCTATCAAAAAATACTAATCATAAATGTGAGATTGAAATGTTATTAAATTTAATTTTGTTTTACATCTTGTTTATATCTTTATCTGGGAATAACTTATTTCTATTTTATTTATATATAACCAGTCATATATATAAGATTAAATCAAAATATTCGATTAAATCAAGGCATGTTAAATGTATCAACTGGGGCAAAAATATTGAATAGAATACTATGTGGGCTGCAATAAAAAAAATATATTGTAGGGATACAGCGTAAAATAGAGCTAAAAATACAAAAATTGCAAAATAGCATCGAAACTTTAAAATATGCAAAAATATGCAACCACAAAATTCGTATTTTATTTCTGGGTAATCTAAAACAAAATAAAACAAAACCTCTCAAAACAAATATACAAATGCTACAAGCTCTGAGCCCTAGTCATAATAGATAGCAGGAAATATTTAATAATTAGATATAAACTAAATTATTTTGAGATGTAAGTAATACTTTAGGTATTTATAAAAAATAATATTAAAAATTTTCAAAATTTCAAAGCCATGAAAAAATCTGAATTACCATACAATTCAAATAATATGAGTAGATACTAAAAACATTGGAATTAACTTATGACTAATTCTTTAATGTACCTAATTATAAAACCAATTATTACTAATCTGCAGATGATAAAACAATATCTGTACAACTATTTTTGATCAATTTCAGTGAATTGAATTGGTTCCTTGTAACAACTCAGTCCAGGCCACTCGTCAAGTCTTTTTTTTCTAACACACAGAACTGCAAATAAATATTAATACAAAAGTCCCTTGTACACTTTATCTGCATCATTTATGTTACAAACAGTGATTGGAAGTATATGAGCACTAAAACGGACAAATTTTGCTACTGTCCTCAAACATTAATTCTACCGAGACCACCAAAAAATAATGTTTGCTAAGGTTTTAAGCAAAATATTCTTTTTTTTATAACAGCAGTAGGGAAAATCAGCGCCGTCCCGAGGAAATATTTTTCGGTGGAAGAGGGGGGGGGGGTGAAAATGTGAAAAAAAAATATAATACTTCACTTTAAAACATAAAATAAGCAAAAATAAAAAGGTAATCAACTCTTCCCATTTTGTCGACTAAAATCCAAATAATTTATAATTTGCCGACTTTGCTGACAAAATTCCAAAATACTTCATTCAAAATGTAAATAGGCAAAAAAAAAGGCCAACTTAAATTAATTTTGTCAACTCAACTTAATTTCCCCGACTACTTTTTGAAGTTGGCGGTTAGACCTCCCCCTCAACCACATCCTCTCGGGATAGCCCTGAGGAAAGTTAAGATTAGCTCTTCTGTGGACTAGTCAATAAACTAAGAGTTTAGTCTAGGTGAACCACGCCTGGAGTATTATACATCTACTTACTGTTTATAAATTGTGGGTCATTTTTATGAAAGCCCAAATCTACTGGTTACACAATTTCTTTTAACTTTAATATCATCAGAAACAAACAGATCTGTTTTATTTTGATTTTCACCATTTAGACTGTAAAATGTACAACCAATTTGACCTGAAATACAATTTTATTTTTATGGTTATTTTAATTGTAACACAAAAAAAAAAAAAAAAAAAAAAAATACCAATAAATGACGATATATTGCTTATTTTCATTCTCAATGATTTCCTCTGATCAGTTTCAAAATCAGTTTCTAATTTCTGTTTGAAAATCCTTTCCCCTCTTTCTGATTTAAAACAACGAGTTCTCAAACACAATTTCCAATTAGATGGTCGCATTATAGGAAACTGAAATATAAATTTCATTAATACAAAAATTAATTTTCTTATTAAAAGTAATTTTATTTTAAGTAAATTGGTTGTGGTGCAAGGCTAAGGAGACGTTGTAACACTGCACCAAATCTATTGCTTTACTATACAATAATCTGACTGTAATAAAGTGTTCAATTTTGTTGACTTGCTCATATTAGCACATTTGATCAAATAAAAATCATTTTAGTTTGCCAGAATTAAATATTTATTAAATTAGAAAAAAAAATTCAGACAAAAAAATATAAATAGTACAGAAAACTAAAAACGAGAAAATACAAGATTAAAGCATTGAATCAAAAACATAATTTATAGATATATTGTTATTAGGTACCATTTATTATTTTGAGATGTCCATTTATTTGAGATGTCCCCTGTTGGTATTGCTTTATTAACCTCATTTTCCACTTGAAGTTTGTTGGATACAAGTGTGGGGCAGCTACATTTATTTTTGTTGTCCGCATATTGAAAAATCAATATAACCATCTCAACCAACAATTACAATTAAAATGTCTGAAGAATCATTCTGTTATCAAGGTCTGTTAAAGATTATTTTTATTTTTCCGTCGGATATTCATAATGATTTTGTTTAAATTTTGTAATGTAAATTATTTTTAATAATCGGAAAATCTGCATATTTGTTTTAAAACACTCAGGTTCAATTAATTATATTTCTTTATCATCAAAATTTGCAGTAATCGAAACTTCAACATTCACCTTATCTTGACAGACTACAACATAGATAGTGGTCAAATTGGAAAACCCAAAGCAAAAGTTTAAAGCTGTGTCCAGACCATGCTCATCAACTTTCGACCTGTCCACATACCTCAGTATGTGTTGACTAATTGATCGACACACATCAATATTTTGAATCGATATAGTGCATTTTTTAAACTTTTTAAACAATATTTTAACGAAAATGAGTGACTTAGAAAATGCTGCAGTAGCGGCCACTGAAATTATTATTGCAGTTGCTGGAAGCCAGCAAGATTGTCGTCGCCGTCCTAGGAAGTTTTAGGTAAGATCCAGCCTTGTCTGAGGCAGAAAAAAATATAGTACGGAGGAATTTATGAAGAATTTATTACTTGATGAGGTTGATGAGTTGAACTTGGAATATAGATGTGACGTGAGATTTAGAAACTTTTTCAGAAGAAAAAATTCCGATTTTGAGATATAATTAGGTATGATTGCGCCGAAAATCATTAAAAGACACGCCTATTTTTGTATTAAAATTACTAACGAAATTAATTATGTTTAAATTAAATTAATTAAATGCATGCACGCAGCAAAAACAAACTAAACAGAATTAATATTTTGTAGTTTAAATCTACTTAGCAGTCTAGCTGTAGCTGAAAAGTCAAGCAACATGCTTTGACACGTTTCGATACGTGCACACTACAGTTGTCGAATCGACTTCCTTTGATCCATACCAACATGATTCGGGTTATGTTCGGTTCGGCCCGACATGGTTCGACACACTTATTCGACTTTGTCGATCAACACATAGTGTGGACACAGTTTAATAAAAATTTGAGTTTCTGATGACACAAATATCTTATCAACAATCAGGAGCTATGCTTCTATTCTATTCCTACTTTCTATTCCTAGACTTCTATTTATTAAATACTAAATACTAAATACAGATCTTTGTACATCCCATGAGCTACGGTAAAACATATCTAAAAGGTTGACCACCTTCCCTGGATAATTTATAATTAAACCCTACCCCTACCACGTTACATATTGGTGGAAGCGTCGTAATATATATTAAAATATTTTTAGAGCTAATACTTTAAGATTTGAATAAATTTAGTGTCTAATGGTAAGATTCCGTTCTGTATTTTTGGTTAAGAGAGAAAAGAAGAATACAATTTAATAGAAAAATTAATATCGTCATTTTTTTTTCTTTTTAAAAAAAATAATTTAATGATATATGTTATGTATCATATTTGCTAAAAGGCACAATTTTGTGGTGAATGAAAATCGTAAATTTTTTGTAATTATTTAAATTGTTTGAAATAATATAACTTTTAATTATAAAACAATTTGTGGCAAAAATAAATTGTTTATTTTTAACAAAAATATTTAAATCCTGTTTAGTACTACTTAAAATATTTATTTGTAACATCAATTAACTTAAAATTAACTTAAAATATAAGAATTTGTATTTAATTAGTAATATACCATTTTATTGTATAGAATCTAATAATAAATACATTTAGAATATAAATATTTATTTAAATTAATTAAATTATAGTAATTTTTATTATAATTCTAATTATTTATTTTTAAACAATAAAATAAATAGAATAACTGCGGATAGGTAAGAAGATAAGAAATATGAGAAGATTTATACAATAGAAGTTAGAACTATATAAAAATAATATAATTCTTTTTAATAGAAAAAATATCAATGCAAATATTTAATATAATATCTTAATTATTTATATTAAATAATTTAATATGATAATTGGTTATATAATATTGTAAAATCAATAAATTCTTTGTTCACTCAAAATCTAAAATAAATACTTCACTGATGTAAAATCAATATATTCAATGAAATATTTTTGGGTATTCAATTGTATTTTATTTTTTAAAGTGCATACCTACTTGCGATTTTTTTACATCACTGAATATAATATATAAAATTAATTATATATTCCTATTATACCATAATTATTAATAATAATACCAAACTAGTATTCATTGATTTTAATATTTTAAAATTGTAGCCTGCCATAATTAGATATAAAACTAAAAAGTTGCTTTTTCTTGGCATAAAAAATAAATACTGTTTACATGTGTTTGTAAAAAAACAAATAATAATTTAATAATACACTATTGTACAAAAAATTGTTCAGCTACTAGCAGTTCGTAGGAATAAAAGCATCCATAATTGTCGATAGATTTTTTACAAAGCGAAGCAATGTATGGTATTAAATACAATAAATTTATCGCTGATAGTGATAGTTGCATATATAAAATTTTTTAGAAGCAAGACCGTATAAAAATTTAAGAATTGAAAAAGTAGAATGCACAAACCATCTTTTAAGAAATATTTATAATTAGTTTTAAATTTATTAATTTACTGTATTATTTTTTAATTTTTTTTTCTTTTTGTAACAGTAAAATTTCACTTGTCATTTTTAAATTATGAATTTTAATTTCATGCTTTTTATCCATCATTTTAAATTTAAGAGCATGTTCTTACATCATTTGTTCTATTTTTAGTTGATGACAATCCAGAATTGCTACTTACTTGGTCAGTTAATGATACCCGTGTGAAAACCCATTTTATTATTTTGTCCTAGTATCCTTTATGTTTTTTTGAAACATGACCACCTAAATTAAATTAAAAGATCTGTATTAATAAATTATTATTTTTGTAATTTTAATATAATTTAATTATAATATTATTCTTAGAACAACTAATCCAATAATATATTGGATTATAAATGTAAAAATAAAATATACATTTAAATGTGTCATTTTAAGCCACTTAATTATTTAAATAAATTTTAAGCCCAATAATTCTATATATTATAGTATGTTTTAGAAAAAATGCACTATAATAATAATAGTCATATAATTAATTATATCAAATAAATGTAATATAAAATTCATACCATCAATTATAGTACTAGTTGTTAAATTTGATTAAATTTTAGTCAGTCGGTATATAACTTGTCCAATCTGGTATATAACTTTTCCAATCATTTTTTATAGTTGAGGTAGATGCATTATTGTTATCTGCTTTGATTTCAACTGGTTCTATTAGATTATTAAAAATATAATTATAATATAAAATATTGAAAACAAAAATCATACAATATATTTTTTATAGATATAATATAATTATGAAATCCAAACTATTAGTACCTGAAACTAACACAAAACTAAAAAAGAAGCTACCAAAATGTAATTTGTAAGTACAAACTAAAATCAATCTTTAATATCTATATAATATTATAAATGACAATAATGGTTGTTTTTATGAAAGATATAGTCTTTTATTTTCAGTCAGTTTTTTCTGCTCTATTTTCAGAGTTTTTTTTAGTTTCATTATTTAACTAAATTTGGTTATTTACCTTTTGATTATTTTTCAGTTATGATAGAATCATTAAGCTCATCATCTTCAAAATTTACAATTACAACTTAATCTTCTATGTAAGATTTATTTTCACTAATGACAACATCATTTTTATGTTCCAAAAATTCAGTTTACTACATAGGATCAACACAATCTGAATCATAAATGGATGGCTCTCCAGTCAATTTTCTTTGTAACATATCGTCATGGTTAGGGATGTACTAGGAAATGATTTTGTCAGTCCACCTTCAGTGCCTCGATGAAATGCTTTTACGTCAGCATACTGTTTTTTTACACTGAGCTTAATGTTGTCATATTTATTTTGTAAAATTGCAGCTGTGCGAAGATTATTTTCTATAGACAGTTGAATTTATTTTCAATTTTGAGCCATGATTCTTTTTTCATTCTATTCAAAAATTTTAAATAAGTGGAAGTTTGTACATTATCAAATATTCTTATTAAAATATTGAAAGATACATTTAATTAGTAATATATTAATAAATTCTTGTTTCTGTTTACTTTGCATTTATGGCGTCTGTCTTCATACACTCGATTACTGATTTATACTTCTTTACCAAACAAACAAGAAAATCCGTTTCTGCTGCCGAGAAATTTGCTGTGTGTTTTTTGACTAATCCATAATAAAAAATGAAACTAAATAGTCCTACTTGAGGTTGAACATTCGTAATTTAAATTCAAATATTATTATTTTGACAAAATGATAATATGATTGGTGATAAAACTATGTAATTTATTTCACATAAATGTGTGTCAATTGTAATAGAAAAAATGAAAATATTGTATATGAATTATCACATCCCGTTTTGATCATTGATTAACAATCACGACCAAATCGCCAATCGTACAACCATGGAATTGTACAACTGGCCCTAATGGTATTAATCTTCGATCAATTTCGATTCGAACGTGAATGCAAAATGTTGGCTTCACTGTATTCTTCGACTGTACGAGCCAAACGTACAGTTGGTCACTTACAGTAGGCGTGTATATTATAAACGACAGCAGATGACTTCCCAAACTCATCACACATATGTTGTATTATAACCACACGGCACACGATACTTTTACCATTGATAAAAGAATACAACGGTATTAGGGTTGACCTCGTGGCTCGTACAGCAGTAACCAGTTATAATTTTGCTGTACTTGGTGTTCATTTTGATTCTCGAAGTAGAAATAAACACCTGGTACCTTCCTTCCGGCCAACATTGCTGTAACCCACTGTTTTGTGAGTTTTAAATTATTATTAATTTTATTCATCTGTGTTGACGTACTATTATAATCATTTAGTCAGAGCGATCGTCAGGATTCGTTAACCATTCCAACCAGAACAATATCAACGACAAGCCGAATATGACTGACGATTTGAATACTAACACCATTGTTAACGACGACGTACGTGAAGATTCAGCATCTATTGAGGAAACAGCACTTAATGACAATGAGTAAGTTATTCTGCACGTGTATAAAGGTGCGTCTGGACTACGTTTCCGACGTGAGTCAACGCAAACCAAGGCACTTGTGGTTGCATTTGCCCTTGGAATGGATTCGATGTCTGCCGTACAGACTTAAAACCACCGCGAGACCATGTGTTGTTGGCTTGTATTGGAAACATAGTCTGGACGCAACTAAGTACATAGGTACCTACTATCTATATTATTATCGTATACTTACTTTTCTTGAAATTGTTCATATTTCCATGCGCCTATTATAAAGTAAATTAAAGGCCTTTAAATTAATAATATATTCACTTCCTATTACAAATTAAACAATGGTTCGAATTAGAGGCATAATTTTTCAAAAATTTTGATATACAAACCATGATTTATTATATTTGCGACCATTTATTAAAATTTTGTAGTTTAACATTTGTAAGTTATTCTACACGTGTATAAAGGTGCGCCTGGACTACGTTTCCGACGTGAGTCAACGCAAACCAAGGCACTTGTGGTTGCATTTGCCCTTGGAATGGATTCGATGTCTGCCGTACAGACTTAAAACCACCGCGAGACCATGTGTCGTTGGCTTGCATTGGAAACATAGTCTGGACGCAACTAAGTACATAGGTACCTACTATCTCTATTATAATCGTATACTTTTCTTGAAATTGTTCATATTTCCATACGCCTATTATAAAGTAAATTAAAGGCCTTCAAATTAATAATATATTCACTTCCTATTACAAATTAAACAATGGTTCGAATTAGAGGCATAATTTTTCAAAAAATTTGATATACAAACCATGATTTATTATATTTGCGATCATTTTATTAAAATTTTGTAGTTTAACATGCTTATCTTTAGATATTAGATTATTAAATATTTGTGACTTATGGTGGTGAAGGTCTTTGAGGAATCCAAAAACACGATAATGTTAATGTCTGAGAAAAGTGTACAAAGCCGGTCAGTAAGGGGTGGAAGCACTTCACTCATTGGTTAGGATACTGATGGTAGATATATTAAATTTGAAAGCAAGGATAAATTATTTATATTGATTAAACGATTATTCAATGAAACGATTCTGAGCGAAGTTTCAATGTATTACTTGTGTATTACTATTAGGTAAAATTTATATGGCTAATAAAAATACGACAGCAATATACAGTGTTGTAGTAAATATTTGGTGTATATTTCAAATTCTGACATTTTAATTTTCCCATTTATAATCATTTTCAGTCTTTTTAGCAATTATAAATATTATATATTATTTTCTATATATTAGGTAACTATAACTAGTTTATTTGTTAGGTATTTTATAATTCATAACAACTTTTTCTATTATTTCCCTTATAATAGTTATTTCTTTACGCTTTTAAAAACTACTTAGAAAATTAAGAAATGATCTCTATAAAGTACTAACTAGAACAAATTTGCTATCAAAAATCTCTAAACCAAAAAACTCTTACTTCTGCCCAAAAAAGTGTATAGGTACCTATATGAAAAACAAAAATAAAAACCAATATATTCATCACTGCCCTCAAAATTTAAAATGTATTAATATAATGAATTGTGAATGATATACAAGTCTTTAGATTAAATAAAAAAAAAAAAAAATTACCAGATTATTTTTAAAACAGATATTTAAATTTTTTTTAAACTTAAAAATATTATTTAATTATTATATGTGAATGTGTTTAAATGATTTAAAAGTTGGCGATTTATACTTAAAAGCAAAACAAAATTATATATATACTCTGTGAAAGTTAAGAATATACCTCATTTATGGATAAATACTTATCAATCATACATAAACCTGTAGTATACAGTGTTACTATAAATAATGTGCTATACCTTATATGTATATACCAATGTAGCATTATTCTACCATAACAGGATAGCATGGTGAAAACCAATTACCACCAACTCAACAAAATACGTTTTTAACATATGCAGAGTATAGTTAGGTAATGCTTAGTAGTAGTATGATTTGAGAATACAATTTTTTTTTTTAAGATATTGTGGAATTGAATTTTATACTTCAATTAAAAGTACCTATAGGTTAAAATCTTTTATTAATTTCTAATATATTGAATATTTATTTTTATATAGGTATTTTTAAAAACAATATGGATAATTTAATACACTAGTTACCTGTACTTAATATTGACCAGTTTACACTCTGTAAAAAAATTTTGAATGAGTCAGTCTTTTTACTACACAATGGTGAGATTTTTTATAGGAACATATGAAAATAAATATTTAACATTTCAAAAATAAATATAAGATTTAAAAGTATTTCTATTAATCTATCCTAAAAAAAAAGACTGATAAACTAAAATATTTTTTTAGAATAAAAAACAATTTATTAAAAGTATGAGTAATTATTTTATTATGTGTTTAGCCTTTAGGCCTAATTAATAAAAATATATTGACTTTCAATACCATTAAGGGAGAATTATTTTTATTTAAACATTTTTTTTTTTTTGACATTTTGTAATTTTATAAAACAATGAAATTTTTCCGAAGTTAATTTTTTTAACTTCTTCATTTTACTTAGATTTTTATTATAAAATCATTATTTCCAAAGTAAGACTATTCCATTTTATGAAATATAGTTATTTAAATGTTGACAATATTTAGCTATTTATAGGATGGGATTGAGGTTGAAATTAATTTGGCACCCACTAAACTAATTTACTGCTGGCACCTTGGTTCGAATGTTAAATGTTTGGCAATTGTTACGTATTGGCGATGAATAATTATTTTTAATTAATCCACTTAAACGCAACATTTTTTAAAATCCTTTCTTATTGCACGCTTAAAGTATTAGAGGAATCACTATTCCAAATTATGGACGTTATGTAGTTTTTGAGATACAGCGATCAGTGAGTGAATGGTATTTGGCTTTTATATATATATATATATAGATAATATTTTCTATTACATAATGTTAGAAATATTTAATTATTTAAAATTAATATTATAATTTAAAAAAAATTATAGTGGAACAGTCATTGCAGCAGACACACAGGGTTCTGATGAAACAGTTGATTTATATTTTGGGCTTGAGCCTGATTTCATTATACGTGGATTCAAAAATAAAGAAACTGGTGAACCCATGTTTATATTCAAATGGAAAAATTCAAACAACGGTGAAACACACGTAATTCCAGCTTCGATTGCTAATAGACGATATACACAGCATGTAATTAAGTTTTATGAAGAACGAGTTCGTGAAATGTCCTTTGATGATGACAAAGAGAACCAAAATACTTCTAATTACTAATAAACAGTAAATAATTTAAAATTGTGATGTCAATGTTACTATTATATTTGATAATTTCACTAATTTTAATAAATTGTTTATAATACTTATAAATGCAGTTATTATTTTTGTTACATATCAATGGTATATATACTATATTTCACGAGAGATCATCCGGAATCGTGCAGGTGTTAAGAACGCAGTGTGACCGTAACGAGATCAAGGCACATTTCAAAATTAATTATTATATGTCCGTAAGTAATAAGTGCTGTTAAAATTAAATAGTAGTTGCCACACCTGTTTTATTATAGAGTGTACAATAAACAATGTTAACGAGTGTGGTTAGTAGGGAATGTGCGGTAATGGACGAGTTTTGTACAAATGATCTCTCGTGGAATTCAGTATAGATAAAAGGAATAAGTAAAAAATTACTAATTTTGGAAAACTAATCTACTTATAGTAGGTAGTTTATTTTATAAAGTATACTTTTTCAATGTGTTTGGGAAATTAAATCAAATAATTAAATTTAAACCTAAGTTATGAATTTTTTAAAATTACGATGTTTTTTTTATTTTATAAATATTGAAAAATGTATCACTTTTGAATGGAGAATTTTTTTTAGCTCAAATTTTAAGTTTGGTCTTTTTAAGTTGTAAATAAATTTTAAAGCAAAAACAAAAAAAATACTAGATAAAATACCCAGGCTTTACTTGGAGACTAAAAGATTTAAATGCCAAGATTTGTAAAAAATCTATTAATATCTACTCAATAGTGTACACTAACTTTAAGGAGTGACATTAAACTTGGGCTCATAAAAAAAAAACATTATCATCTGAATTTTCCATAAATAACTCGCATAAATAGCATGTTGTATCGTATCTTTTTATATAAATAATTATTGTTTCAAAAATTAAAGGTTTACTGCTTATTTAAAACAAGGTATATTCCTGAGCTAGTACAGGGTGTACATCATATGACAATAACAAGTGATTTTTAAAAGAAATATATATATAACAACATGTGATATTTTGTAAGACATTAACATATTTTAAAATCAATTTCGTGAATTCATTTTAATCCTTTAATAATAATTAAAATTTCACATCTTTGATTATTGCATGTACCCATGCAATAATGTATGAAATGTTTTTAAAGTTACATTCTATTAAAATTGTATACACTGTATACATTATGTGAAAAATTAGGTGGAAATATATAGTCCACTCTGATAATTCGAAATTGAAGGTATCTCAAAAAAATGTGGAGATTTCTATTTAATGATTTAATTGTATTCATGAATCCATGCAACCAGTTAAATAATTTAAAAAATTGAATGAGCAAGAGTGACTGTATATATTATAATTAATGTATAATATTAAACTTTTCACATATTAATGATTTTTTAATTCTTTCATTTTTGCGTTTTGTATATCTAAAAGTGAAAATTATTACAATTTATTTGTATAAATATTGATTTTAATATATACAACTTGGATTTGCATAACATAAATATAACTAACTTTATTCTTTTGATATATTTATGTATTAATTAAAAACTTTGATGGAATAATAATGTTCAAATAGGTATAGCACTGAAACATGGATAGTGAACTGCATTTAGTAGCATTTCAAAATTTTTCTTTTTTATAACGTTAAAATACAAATATAAAAACTTCAATACTCTTGAATATTTTACTTAGTTGACTCATAGTTTTCTATAAATGTTTCTTATCTAAAATAAATTATATTATTATATTAATATATATTCATTATACTTATATTAATCTGTGCTGATTTTAGAGTGTTATCAATAATATTTGAATTATTTTAATTCAAATTGATCAAATGCTGACACAATAGATGCACTGTTATCCAAATATACAAATTCCTTGTTTCAGATTGTTTTCAAAACATTTGATGTGAGATGAGCAACCGCATTAAAATGTGTTGTTAATGAATTATATTGGAAATTCTGGATCACTCTTTGTTCGTGTTAGTTGTTCATTTGCAATAATTTGTTTTATATATTAGGGCGCCATCTGCCCGTTTATCACCCATCATTTTTTGCGGTTTCGGGCCGACAACAGATGTAGTGCTCACCAAAAGTTAAAGTTTTGTGATAACAGCGATGCCCGTGTCGCCGTACACTAGTACACGAGTTTTTCGCTCCGTTTTTTTTTGATCCGTGTTTTTTTTTTTTTTATTCATATTTCGTGTTCAGTTCAGTCACTTCAGTAAAATTCACTTCTTTTTCTTGTTTCAGTTTTTTGGCTGTTTTAGTATATCGTTGCCGATTTCGGTAAGCTTTCATTTGTAACTATTTCATTGGTTTCCCAATTTCAGAGAGTCGTTGTTGGTATTTTTGTGGTGTGACACCGGTCAATATTGTGGCTGCCGTGTTTGCACAGTGTGTTGTTCATTAGTTTTTGGCATTCAATATATGGCACTTTCGTTCAGCGGAGAGACTGAGTTTTGGTAATCGCTACGTCGTCGGGTCCGCTTGTGTCCCCCCAATCTGTATACCGTTTATATAAATATGGGATCTGAGACGGTCACGTGGGTTAAACCAATTTACCAAACGCAGTTTCTAAGGTAATTGTTTTTTTCTTATCGATTATGGTCGACGGGCCAATAGGTAGGTACCTACATAATTAATAAGTTTTTTTTTGTCATGCATGTTTATATCAATTATTTATACATTACCTACCTATTATGATTTCATTTTTTTTTAAATTATAATTATTCTGAAATTGTACAATAAAAATTTCATATCTGTAAATATTCAAACGCCTATAATTAATTTACAATCGCACGGGTGGCACTATCATCTGTCTCACGGCTGATCGTCGTAACGTGTACATTTTTTGGTAACCTTGACGTGATCTCAGTTGTTATATATAGTGTGTCAGTATAGGAGTGATCCTATCAGGACTGATTTGTTTTTTCTTTTGTTACATTATATTATTCTTGGAGTTTGAAGTTAATTACCTAGTGGGTGGGTATACTGTAACAATACAGATGTTCATAGTCAGAACTGTTTAAATTCAATCATAATTACTTGGTTTATAGGGGTATGAAGTTACAGAGTTAGTTTTGCTTATTTATTAAGTTATGTGTATTAATCGTGTTGAACCTAATTATTAGTTTGATTCATGCATAAAACATTATTGTACTGTAACCTGTATCAACTATTGTATTAGGTACTTATCATCATAATGACTGAAGACAAGGTTTCTGTAGAATTGCGCAAGCTGGTCCGTAAACAAACATCATTCGCGGCGTCCATTGAAGTCATTAAAGTTTTCACATGCAAGTTTAATCCTGTTACACAATCTAGTCGACAGATTAGCACACGTCTAACTAGATTGCAAACAGCTTTCAAGAGTTTCCAAGACATTCAGTCTCAAATCATGGACTTAGACCAAAGCTCATACGAAGATGACCAACGTCTACAGCTTGAGGATGAAGTTGATTCACTTATAGCCACGTTAAAAGATTTAATCGAACAACATAAACCATCAACTTCCTCTCAGTTATCGCAACCTGTTATCAGTGATACAATGAGGTTACCAGCGATACAAGCACCAACCTTTGATGGCAATCTAGAAAATTGGGCATCATTTATTGACACCTTTGATGCTCTTTTTCACAATAACCCTACTTGGTCAAATGTTCAACGCTTACATTATCTCAAATCCAGTACTACAGCATCAGCAGCTGATGTTTTAAAAAACTTTTCTATCACGGCAGAAAATTATCAAGCGGCATATGAGGAACTTGTCAAACAATATGATAACAAGGCTCTCACTATTCAAACACATATTCGTGCATTGTTGCATTCACCTAAACTCAACAACACATCTGCTAGTGAATTACGTAAACTCCATAATCATGTTGTCTCTCATATCAGGGCTCTTTGGGCCAACCAACCGACCAGTGGGATGCCTGGTTAGTCACCATAATTTGTTGCCAGTTAGACTCTAACACTGCTAGTGAATGGCAACTTCAACAAACGTCGAAAGATTTACCGTCATTTACAGCTATAGAGCTATTTCTTTCCAAGCGCATTGTTGCACATCATGTTGGTTCTATTTCAGAAAATCAGACAGAGAAACCCATAAATTCTAAGGGTGCTCATTACAATAAACAATTTGAAAAACATACTCTGTTTACTAAACTGTCAAATAATAAACTTGTCAAATGTGTTGTATGCTCAACGTCACATAAGTTGTATGCATGTGAACAATTTAATCAAATGTCCATAAAAGACCGCAAACATGTAGTGTTTAAAGCACGCTTATGTCACAACTGTGATTATGGTCTTCAAGTTAAAACATGTTACTTTCCAGGTTGTCCAAAATGTGGTAAACTACACAATTCAAAATTACATGAGGACAATGCAGTCAGTGCTGAAAATAATATCAATTGCTTGTCAGACAACATAAAGTCAACTTATCCAGATGACACAGTGTTATATACTGAAACAATTAGTCAAGCTCCATCGAACATTCAATCAACAACAGTAATGTTAGCAACAGCAGCCATATACGTATATAACCAAAATGGTCAACCGTATGAATGTCGCGCTGTATTAGATTCAGGATCTCAATTAAATTTCATGAAACAAGAGTTAGCGAACAAGCTGAAACTAAAATAATCCGATAGTTCATTCCATATAGCAGGTGTAGGTGCTATGTCGTCATCGGCTAAACATGCTTATCAGACTCACATCTCATCTCGTTTTGGCAACTACAAATTTGATGTGATATTTCATTCACTACCTGTCATAGTAAACACATTACCTTCTCAGAAAATCAATAGAAATAGTCTATGTATTCCAGAGCATATAAAAGACAAGTTGGCGGATCCTCAGTTCTACATACCAGGACCAATTGATATTCTGTTGGAGCCGAGATATTCTACACATTACTTGGAGGTGAGAAATGGGCTATATCACCAGATACATCTTTATTTCAAACTGATCTCGGCTGGATAATCATGGGTAAACTTAAACTGTCTTCAAGTATCAAGTCAACACTGTTAACTACTGCAAGCGTTACTATGGACTCACATTCAGCACTTTCATTATTAACTTCAACCCATAAGACCATATGCCAAGAAGAAATGGATGCTGAAGAACACTTCAAATCGACAGTATCCAGAAATGAAAGTGGAAGATTTGTAGTCAGATTGCCTTTAAAATAAAATCCAAAGGTGTTGGGAAATTCTTTATCCATGGCAACTAAACTTTTTTTTAATTTGGAACAATGATTTTTGAAAGATCCAACTTTAGCAAAACAGTATTGTGATTTTATGACTGAGTATCTCAGTTTAGGTCATATGGAGTCAATTATTAATGGTACTGAACTTGTTAATAATTACTTTCTACCACATCATGCAGTCGTTAAAAGTGCTAGTTTAACCACAAAAACTAGAGTAGTATTTGACACATCTGCAATTACAACATCAGGTCTATCACTTAATGATATTTTAATCAAAGGTCCAACAGTTCAACCTACATTAGTGTCAACATTGATGAGATTCCGACTACATCAAGTGACAATCACCGCTGATGTAGAAAAAATGGATCGTCAGATACTTGTATTACCTCAAGATACGCATTTACAGACAATTTGTTACCGGTCAAGTCAATCTGATTTACTCACAAATTATAAGCTTTGCACAGTTACTTATGGAACCAAGTTTGCTCCGTATTTAGCCACACGTTGTTTGGTTGAGTTAAGTTCCAGTGCCCTTAGTGCTAGTTCACAAAGAGCAATACTCGTAGATTTTTATGTCGACGATTTACTAAGTGGAGGTAACTCGGATAAACATTGTTTACAAATATATGAAGAAGTATCTAATACATTAAAAGGTGCTGGCATGCATTTGCGAAAATGGTGTACCAGTTAACAGACACTCCTAAACCAACTCACTACATCTGAAAGTGATCCAAACTATATGCTACAACTCAA
Source organism: Pemphigus obesinymphae (assembly GCA_025469235.1). Classification (NCBI taxonomy): domain Eukaryota; kingdom Metazoa; phylum Arthropoda; class Insecta; order Hemiptera; family Aphididae; genus Pemphigus; species Pemphigus obesinymphae. The sequence goes on along the minus strand of JAIPRL010005956.1, from coordinate 530 downwards.
TGAAAGTGAAACAATTAATACTTTGGGTATTACTTGGAACCCTCATAGTGATTACTTTAAGTTTACACTTAAAGTCTGGAATCCACCCATTCGTATGACAAAACGGTCGTTACTATCGGACATAAACAGAATATATGATCCTCTTGGCTTTATTACTCCAGTGCTCATTAAAGGAAAGATCTTCTTACAGAAGTTATGGTTATTAAAACTGGACTGGGACAGTCCACTACCAGAAGATTTGTGCAATCAATGGACAGAGTTCTACTATAAGATGTCAGGTTTAAGAGAATTGAAAATCAATCGTCGTGTATTATGTAATCAACCAAATTCAGTCCAACTACATGGGTTCAGTGATGCGTCACAAGAAGCCTATGGCACTTGTATATATATCAGAACAACAGATACAACAGATAAATGGTTTTCATCCTTATACATATCAAAATCCAGAGTTGCACCTACCAGCCAAAATACAATACCACGTCTGGAGTTGTCTGGAGCTGCACTGCTAGCGGAACTGGTCTCTGAAGTCA
>JAIPRL010005955.1:0-29605 GCA_025469235.1 Pemphigus obesinymphae | reverse complement strand
ATGTAATGGCGAGTGATATGAGGAAGGTGGGAGTAAGTGAAGAAGATGCGAGAGATAGAGTTAAGTGGAAGTGTAGGACCAGGGTGGCCGACCCCAAATAGTTGGGAGAGAAGGCGAAGGAGAAGAATAAGAAGAAGATATATTATTGTAGTAACATAAAACGCAATAAATTGAAATTAAGAATTTTCAAATTATAATCATATTAAATTGATTTAGGTACAATTCAGTCACAATTCTAAAAATGGTAATTATTAGTAGGTAGTAGGTACCTATATCTAACATGCTAATAAATAATAGTTCGTTTTACATATTTTATCGTAATAAATCACCGGATTCGGGCATGGCCGAACAATTTTCGAACTAAAATTAAAAAAAGTTATATCGTGTACACTATAAAGACGGGTCCTTCTTACTTGACCATTTCACACGTAACGCACCGGAACTCTAACGAATTTCTTAAGTGAGGATCGTGGATGTTATACCTCGAACGTGATTATTCGCGAGCGACCTCAAACGGAAAGCAATATTTTCCGAACAAGCGTTCGCCTAACAATTATTGTATGCCTATTTTGTAGAAATTCAATAGCAGTATTACCATAATCAGTGCCCCGGATCTAGTGTAATAATAAATTGGCGCCTGGTATAAAAATAGTTGTAGCGGCGCCATTTTAATTTTAATACCTAAGTAGAAAAAAAAGTCATTCCTCAATTTTTCAATAGTCGCACAGAAAAACGGTTAGGTCCCAAGAGTGTAAATATTTTTACATTTTCGCGCCCCCCCCAGTAACCGGAGTATTTACCCCGTTTCCCCTTCCCCTAGTTCTAAATATACTGACTTATTATATTATACTTGATATAATGATCAAAATTCGCGCAAAATACAGTGTCTAAACAGATCACTAACCTTTGTTCGGGAAAATTTGTTTGTGTTCCAGTGCATTTTCGGGGGAAAATGCTCAAGTGAGGACCCACCAAGAGTATAGACGAGCGTAAAAACGCGTTGAATCGCGCATGTTTAATTTTGAGGCGTATGGATGCGACTAAACTCTAAAGTTAAACAATACATTTCCAATGGTATCTTGCTCACCAGGCGTTTTTTACTTATAGTTTCTTCATAATATTATACTTTTTACTACACGTGTATCAAGAAATGGAGCATAGTATATGCCTAAGTACGTTCCTATACATTTTGGAAGACTAATTATTATTATTTATTAATCCGCTAAACCCGGTAAAATACGCCTAGTATGTGTAAGCGAGGTGCGTTAAAATTTCAGAATCAAAATAGATATAGCTGTCAAAAGTTATCTACAAATATTTTTATGTGCCTTTATATTATATAAAGTAGCCTAGTTAAAAAATGTCTTAATCCGGACCTGTGTATGAAGTTATATTCAAAATATTCGAGTACACATTTGATACTAGAAACCATACATTTTATTTGTTATATTATTTGTTCCCCATCACCCACTGGCCAGTCTTCACTTTTAGAAAAACTCGGGGGGGGGGGGCGGAGTAAATTTCATAAAAGCTTTATTTTAAAAAAATAAGGTCTCTCGTATAAATTGCGAAAGTATGCAAGTATTTACAATTATTTTTAATAATAATAATTGAATTTAACAATAGGTACGAAAAATCCAGGGGGAAATGTTCCCTTTCTATCCCCCAACCCACTCAATGGATACCCATACAGCCCATTGACCTATCAAAGTGTGGGTATCATGACGACAAAATAAATATATTATATATAAACGACAAATAATTATTATCATAAAAATTTGTTTGATATCAAATTTGTTTTGCGCCCTAGAGGAGGATATCCCTAGGGCATAGCGAGCAGGCTTTTCGCCCAGGGCCCCATGCTTTCCACGGACAAACAGGACTCGAACTTTTATAGATGGGCAAATTATGCACTATGAAAAGATGATTATATAGTGACGAAAAGAGCAGGGAATTCGTCGGCTGTAATCTGGTTGAATTATTGGGGGGGAGGGAGTGATAAGACTATATAGGTACATAATTACTAACTAAAAAAATATTCATCGCTACGCTCGATATTAACGTTCCCCGACTTCAATATTTATGTATAATATATTATAATTTACCATTACATAATTATCATACATCACTATTAACGACAGACTTGTAATGAAAATAACTACCTAATAAATTAAAATCAAATCATAACATATTAACATCAAAAATAAATAAATTATAGATTAGAAAAAAATCATTTAGGTACTATTTGAAACTTATCAAAATCTAAAAAGTAAAATGACACCGTGATTTTTTTGTTAGGTATTTATATAATACCTATATATTTCAGCTACCTGTTTATTTTTCATTCGATTTTTCACCTCCTAAATAGGTTTTATATAGAGGGACATTTTATTTTATTTTCTCACATAACATTGAAAATACAATTTTATTAATAAGTCATTTACTCATACCTAATTATATTTGTATCTGTTTTTATTTTAGTTACTTGGGTACCTTTTTACAGTCTTGATAGGTCTCCTACATCAATGCGGTTTAACCCGTCGATATTGGATACAGAATTATTTGCAGATTCGGATTCTGTGTGTTCTTCCACACAAACAGATTCACTTATAGGCGTATTTAGGATAACTTCATGGGGAGGAGGTTTAACTAGGTACACTAAGTCACAAAAATATGTGGTAGCTTTAATATTCAAGTATACGTCTTCCGTAATATTTCCGTTTCCACTGATTTCAAAGATGATATCATAGGTATTATTTAGGCACCAATATACATAAAAGTGTTAAATTAAAATTATTATTAACTATAGGCTATATTATATTATAAAAATACTAGTAAAAAAAAATGTGGTCATAAATAAATATTATCAAAATCACAAATTCAATTTTAAGTCTTAAGTTAAATAATTATTTACAAATTATAATAATAAATCAATTTTTATTTTATTTTTTGATAATTCATCTAATACATCTTCTATATCAATATAGATATGCCTAAGGATATATAGCTAAGTTAATCCATTTAAACGATTTCTTGAAGTGGTGTTTCTTACATCTACGTTTTTATACGTCGCAATGTGGAAAATGAACGTTCCACAGATGCTGTTGTAATGGGTAAAGTAGGTACAATGGTAAAAATTTTATAAATGTTTAAATCACAATCACTCTCAATGCAATGTTTTATTAATTCTGAAATATTGACTGGAATTTTAGACATAATCTGAAGATACGATCACCAAAGCTCAAGTTCCGCAAATACCACTAAAGGTGAAAATGAATATATTTGTACTAACTCGATAATATTCTTCAGGCGTCATTGCTAGAGTACCTATTATCTTGATGAGTTTTCTTACCAACTGTACGAGGTACGTATATATTTATATTACTGTTATCACAAAATATTTTCAATCTTTAAAATATTATTTTAAATTCCATTTTAATTCTTCTCTTATTTGTTTAAAAACGTTTATGAAATTATCAGAAATGTTAATAACATGACATGAGACAAATCGAATTCCGAAGTTTGTAAATGTAGAAATTAATTTTTATATAACTAGTTATTATTTTAATATTATAGATTAGGTCATGGGAGGGGTTTAACCCCCAAAATCCCTTTCCCAATGGACACACCACTGGATTCAATAACATTTTCATGTTTAATTGATAAATCAAAACAAAAATAGGTTAGGTTGTTAACTTGTTAAAACAGACATTTTTTTTTTTTTACTAAACGAAATGTGCTTACGTCTCTTAGCAAAAGTATCTATATAAATACAATTAAATATAATAATTTTTCATATATAGTTTAAATATTTTTTTATTTTATTATTTATATAAGTTAGAACTACAAAATCCGTACTTTATTAATTATCCTCATTATACAAGGAATATTATATAATATATTTTATCTATAGACTACAATACCTGAATACCTTCCATACAAGTAGGCAGTGGTGTCATTTGGAGGGTTGCAAAGGGGGCAATTGCCCACGCCTAATTTTCAAAGACTTACTGTGCCGATTGTTGGGAATATCGGCTGGTCCGACTTTATCTAGCCTAGCCGGTCTTGCCCTCAATTGCCTGGTCCATGACTAGTCCTCGACTGGACTTGGCTTAAATGTATTTTCGGTCCGGGTCGTGCATAAGAAAAAATTCATTGGTTCGGGTTGGATAGAAAATTATTTGATCCTTGCAGGTTAATAGTATTAAATATTAATAGTAGGTACCTACTAAAGATCGTTAGGGCTTTTGACCGATGTCTCGGATTGAACCACACTTTTCAAAATGGAAATATTTTCAGGCCGGGACCGGGGACGGGTTTTTAATTAAAAAGCTTGGCTTCGGCTTGAATATTTTATTGTTTTGAGACGCCAGAGCCGGCTAAATTCTAAATGCTAAATGTTGTTTTGATCAATAATTTATAATTAATATAACATATAATCAGTGATATATTGTTAAAAATATTCGTAAGTATATACAATTTAGTACCCGAAAAATATTTTTTCTCAATTCGCTCGAAAATCATTCAATCTACATTTCAAACGTACAATTTTCACATTTTCTTTTATAACATTTTTATATTCTAAGTCGAGCAATGAAGCTATTAATTTTCCAATTAAGTTTTTTTACTGTGAGCAATTTTTAGGATAAAAAAAAGCCGAGTATATAAGTATTTTAGGATAAAGAGGATATTTGATGTAAAATGCATTCTAGTTGGACGCTTAATGAGGTTATTTTCCTATTATTCCAATAGTTTTCTTAAGTATAATGAAAATTTAGGTACCGAAAACAACATGAATGTTTTATAAATATCAAAACTTAGTAAAACAATTTTACAATTTAATAGAATCATTTTTCGGTAATTTTTATATAATTTGGAAGTATGATTTTTTTATACACGTATATTGTACACTTTTTGGATGAAATCGAATCATGTAGGATTTATTGGGTAAACATTTTTCTGATGGGAAATTTATTTTAGTTTATATTTTAATAAGGATGATTTAAAATGATCAAAAAGTGATTTTTTCGTGTATTTTATAATAATTATGAACAGTTATTTATATATTTATCGTATACGATTATGGTATAGATATATAGTATAGATATGGCCTTATACCCAGGTGTTATAGATTTCTCATAAGCTACACGTCATGGATAAAAATAGTGTATTGGTTATACGCAGTATACCTCGCCGTATACCCTCCAATACATCACAGCATATAATATGTAGTATATTGTGTAATAATAATAGGTAAGAACATAGTAGTCAGTGGATACCATATTATAGTAACTTGAATTCATAGCTCTAGATGATCAGATGTTATTTATGGAGAAGTTATTAGAAAAAAAAAGTCAAAGGTAGATTTGGTTTTATATAGGGGACTTATACTTACTTGACCTTGACTAACGACTCTGTTACGAAATTTTGAAAATCAAAATTAACATAGTATAATATATAGCAAAGTACTATTCGCACGTTGGGTAGGATGTGTGTAGGGGAAGTCGGTGCATTGTCACTTCAGTCCTAGGACAGGATGAAGTTTATTATTTTAGACGATAAAAACGATTCTGAGCGGAGCTTCGGTATAATATTATTTTTAAAAAATATGTAATTATGATAATTTTATTTGTTATTTTGTTATATTAAAAATTGACTTTCATTTTACACCGTATGAAAGGTAGTTTTAAATGTGACGCCTGGGCCAAGTGAATTTTTTTCCAAAACCTATTAGTATACATAACTTTTACACCGTATTAAAATTAGTTTAAAATTTATCACACTGTATAGTAGATACCGTATAACATTACAAAATTGTTTTTTAATAAAAAATAAACATCATTGTAAGACCACTAGCTCCGTCGCTACGCTCAGAATCTAATATACATTATACACATAAATAAATCAGATAAATAGAACTCGTGTCTATTGACCAACTATAGCTGACTCATGTTCAACACGAAAAAGATAAATAGCAAAAACTATGGGATGAATAAAAAAATTTGTATTTGGAAAGGGGCCGGACAAAATTTTGCCCCCGTCTAATAAAACCTGAAATGACGCCACTGCGAGTAGGTAGAAACTGTACAGAATATTAATATGCTAAAAATCGATATTTAATATTTATTTTTTCTCATAAATATTTTGGAAATCATATCCTTGTTATTGAAATTACAATAAATGAAGTTTGGTGAATGACATATTTATTAGAATTAAAAGTATAGGTGATCTTGGGGAGTGGCAAAAGCCGTAAAGATACTTAGTATTGATTTCATATTATATAATATTATGCTACACGTCAGATTTATAAATCTAATCACATCCCTTGACTCATTAATGGCTACAGCACTGCACATATTACTATACTAGACATAATTAATAATAATACCTGAATGATACTTACATTTTACTTAATAACCTTCTAAATTCTAAATTCTCATTGTCGCTTTCGTTGTTATAAAACGTAAAAATAATATTCTTGAACTTTAATTACCAGTATATTAGGTACAGTAATATATATATATAATATATATGATTTTAAAAGTTATTATTTCATCAATTAGGTACCTACTTTTTTAAAATTTATAACCACATCTAATTATATTTTATTTATGAAATAATATAAGATTATAATTCATATTTCATTAAAAGGATTTGAGTACTTTTAATGGTACCTAAATAGTAACAATGGATATTTTTATAAAATATTTACGATATTAATTTAATTCATATTTTATTCAAATATTTATTTATTTTATTTTACCTACCAAATCAATGTATTAAAATTAAAAATTTAATTAAAATAAATATTAATTTTGATTACATTGATCATTATGTGTAATAAGAAACTCGCGAAAAATTTTCACTCTGGTATATATTAACTTGATTAGATGGTTATAAAAATTAGATATCTATAAAAATATAAGTGGGTATATTAAGAAAATTTAAATAAGTAAAACATTTAACTTGTCGAGTTAAATACATTTTAACCTAACTTTAACTTTTTAACTTGGTATAGTAAATGCCTATACCTTAGGATATTAATTATTAAAACCGTTTAAAAAAATTAGCTAAGTCTTATGTTAAAAAAGGATACAAATACATATAAACAATACAAATAGTAGGTACAAACAGTAGTTTATTTCTTCATATACCTACAATAGGTACATAGAAAACAATTTACTCTCTCAATAGATATCTTTAACATACAGTTTTATAATATGACACAATTGAAGGGTCCAGGGAAAAAAACAAGACTAATAAACCATTTTTACGATTTATTTATTTTTTTTACATTTTTAACGCTTTTTGGTCTTGGCGAGTACCTACTATAGAATGATAATAATAGTGCTAAATACGAATCAAGAATAGTCCAGTAAAAATCGAGTTAATATCGTATAGGTACCTACAGGGAAGAAACAAGGAAAGTCACAAAATAAACCTATCTAACAGTAGGTACCTAACATGTCATAACCTGCAATCAGTGCATGCAATAGGTTCTTATCACGTTGAAATTTGTTTTATCTGATTAAAAGATTGTATTCTGTATTTCCAAGCAGTTTATGTATTGTATTGTTAATGAAATGTAGTTTTTTGAATAATAATTGGTGAGATTCTGGTGAAAGTGTGGAGAAAATTGATCATCAAATGTAAAAAAAAAAAAAAGAAAAAATATATTTTTTTTAATTAAAACAATGCTTACTTTTTATCTTAAACTCCATATAATTTTTTACAGTCGAAGTTGAACAATAGAATGAAAAATGTTATTTTTTTTCAACGAAAATTGTGACATTCCTTGGTTTATTCCTGTATAATTAGGAGTTCAGTTGGAAAAAAAAATAGAAAGATTAAAAAATAGGTTTGACACCCCTTTTGTAGGTACCCAACGGACATAGAGGATCTGAAAAATACTACTTGTTACAAAATGTCATTCTATACATTTTTTCCAACGTTTAAAATCGAATTTCCTTGAAATTCAAAATTTGTGATCATCCTAGTTCTTTCCCCGGACACTTGATTTATTAAATTTTGAAATTCTATATTTCCCCCCCCCCCCCATAGAGTTTCAAATACACCACTGTAAACCATACATAGGAAAACGTTTCCCTATTATCATTGTATTGTACAATACAATTATTAACATGTCTTTATAAATCACAATAGCGTTGAATACAAAGTTTACTGGTCACTGATTAATGATTAATGATTTACAGTTCACACGTATTAACCAAATACAACTAACATTTTATTTTGCTCTAGTTTTTTTTGTTTTAATGGTAATTATTGTCTATGGTAACCATTTTAATATTTTAGTAATATAGTACTATGCCCATTGGTAGGTACAATAGTACCATAAATCAAATTTTGTAAAGATAGAAATTACTGTTTCGCTTGTAATGAAATTTTTGTGCCATAATATTATGACACAAAAAATTTCAAAAAAAATTATGATGCTCTTAGCTATAGCCTATAGCATATAAATATAATGTATATTATATAGGTTCATATTATGTATAATTTTGAACAGGAAAGTAAGCACCTAGTACTTTAAATAAGTATTTTTTGAATATTATATTTCTTACAACTATGATCCGTGTAATTTACATGACTATATAGTAACTGTCAAAGAAACTATGAAACTATGAATTCATCTCGGCGAATTCGTCCAAGTGGCCCGACCAAAAACAGTGGAATAGTCAATATAAAAAAAAAAAAGAAAAATTAAAAATTGGTTATACTTAAGCTCAGCACTTGGGTACTCGCTTGTAAATATTACATATTTTAGCATTATTAAGGATAAGCGTAGGCTATTTATTATTATTTGAAACATATCGATTTAAAACCTTTAGTAATATATTATTCGATAACTCATTAAATGGCTGTAATTTATCATTTTATAGTTTGTAGTCCATAATATTATAAACATCATCAATACGATATTAAATAGGTACACATACATGTATGTACCTATATTGTATACCGGTAAAAAAAAAAAAACGCTAATACTATGAATTTATTGAGGTAATTAGTCGGAAAATGTCGACATTGATCAAAGAAAAAAGCTAATTCATAGTTAGGTTAATTATTATTATTATCGTTATCATTTTTATTCGGTTAATGACGGCCAATCTCTTAGATCACTGGTTAGAGACGATTCAAAATTATTTACTTGTAATTCCAAAATTAATTTAAAAACGTATACCTATTTAAATACTTAATATATATATAATAAACTAAATTTTTTTATTGTATTTTCTCCATTTCTTCTTGGCAGAGCTTGGAACCGAAATTAAAAATACCGGTATTAGAACCGGAACCTTTCGAAAATCTTGGCACTGAAACCTTACCGGAACCCTTATTTCATTTTTTAAAGAGCCTAAATCAAAACCGGTAGGTACCGATATTTGATGATGGAGTTTTTTTCGATTTTTTTCGGTTCCCGTTCTAATAAGAAATATTGAAAATTAAAATTCAGCCACTTTTTTTATACAATAATTTTATCATGTATTTGAACGAATTTATATGATTTATGTAATAATAATAATAATAATAATAAATAATAAAAATAATAATAATATTGCACATTTGGATGTACTTTTATCATTCCGATGACGGGTATTATATTATTATGAAGTATGAACTCCGATAACGATTTTAAAATAATACATTTTAGAAATAACAAAATAGAGATTTTCAATGAAATCGCGATAAAGTATATATTTTGAGAATTTACAATCTTAACATGATGGTATCATATGATCTGTGAGGCACGAATTACACGACGTGATGTGAAACAATATTCTATTTGTACTTTTTCTCTCATCGACTTAAGATATATTATTTTATATAAAAAATTAATTTATGTATTTTGTTTTTGTAATAATAATGTGATAAAAGAATAAAAATATGTTTTATATAGTATTGTCTAAGTAGTAAGTATAAATGAAATAAAATGTAAATTATGATTTCAACTGGATACAGTTTTTATTTTTATACCTACTCTGAAGTTTAGTTGTTATAAAAATATAATTGTAAGTCAAACATAAGTATTTGTTGTATATATGAGTACCAATATTCGTATATACTTTATATTATCTACTATAGGTAATATTATTTAATCAATTTATATTTAATAAAATAGGTAGGTGCTTTTTGAATTTTTGAATTGGGAAAATAATTTTACCGTTGATTGCTTAGTTTTTAAACCATATATATTAAAAACAATTAGTAACTGATAAATAATCAATAAAATATAATTAATATTTTAACATCAAATAAGGGCGAAATTATAAAATAGTATATTTTAACAATGTATAACAGGAAACGTTACAAAGTCCGTGAGCTATAAATATGACTACCTACCCCAAATGTTATAAATTAACTTTAAATTACATTAATTGATTCATAAAGAAATATAATCTACCCATGAAATATTATGATTTCACACTCTTCATTCTTACATTTCGAAAACATTTTTTCTAAAGTAAGTACCTATAAATACCGATATTCACTAAAATCGAAACCGGAACAGAAACCGATAAATTTGATTTTCAAAAAGCCGGAACCGCAAAAAACATAAAGTTCCAAGCTGGTTTTTTGAAGTAATATTTATTATTTTAATAACTAAACTTTTAATTATCCAATTCATGAGTTAAATGATTCAATTACTACGAAAAACGTACCTACTCTCAATATTATAATGTAAAAGCAGCAGTCGCACGTACAATTTACCAAAACAATTTCATATTATCATTGTATATTGTGGTCGTCGGGTTTTATTTTGTACACAATAGGTAGAATGTACATATATACTTGCTTTTTGTGAGGGAAATTTTTATTTCTTTAATGTTTTAATTAGTAATGCTCTAAAGTACTTTATATATATATCGTCGTGTTTAAAACTTTTTTAGGCTTAAGAGGACGCCACACATGTGATTTTCAATGGGTTCTGTATAGACAATTTGCATGAAATATTAAGAAAAATAAATTTTTTTTTATATACCTTTATATAAAAATAATTTCAAAATATTTAAGTAGGAACATGTAAAAAGTTTAAATGTTTAAATATAGATCTGTGCCTGTACTACTGTGACGTTCTCTTAACTAATATAGCTATTACGTAGGTAGGTATTACTGGGTAAAATAATTTCAAAATATCGGTCAAAAAGTGAATGTAACCTAAAATCGATAACGACATTTTTCTTAAGCTGGTGTTGTAATCGAAAACCAAAAACACGATTTCAGGCGGTGCAACTCGTTTGGGCACGTCCAAAATTTCGACGACGCGTTTGCGCACAATACAAATGTCGTTGACCTGAAAACAACAATGTTTATCTTATAATATTAAAATAATCTTTTGCGTAGATAAAATCATTTTGAATTGTCTTTAATAATCTAAGAGTTTCACACGTTAAGCATACCCAACAGTCGTTGACCGTTAGTCATTGACCAGTAAATAGTGCGGTAACTTGTAACATAATATTGTAATATGGACGTTGAAATTTCTAATATTTTTGAAACGCGGAGAGAAAAACAATGTTGTATAGAATCGATAACTATAAATTTAGCGTATATATATATATATTGTGTACAATATGTACCTACATTACGTGTTGGTAAATCGATGTACCCAACCTTGACTATACCTAGGTAGGTACCTAACTGAAATCTGTGTGCGAAATCCAATTGTGTTTATAGGCGCAGACAAGTTCTCTTTTTGGGGTTCTTCGTCACAGGTAGCTTAAATCCACGAACGCAATCGAGTCGTGTTGTTTGATGCAATCGAGTCGTAAAAAAGTTAAATGTGTGCAAACGAGTCGTACCCGATTTCAGACAGTCGTACTACTGGGATTTTTACTATACTAGGATACTTTCGGAAAGGTGGGTTAATTAAGCTACATTTAGGAGTTAATTTTTTTTTCTACAATAAGACACATTAATAACAATACCTACTGTTCAAATAATCATACAACCGCACCTTGTGTATGTAGTTAGATCATGATGTTCCGTCAGTGCGTTAAAAAATGTTTTCCAAAAACACACTTTTAAATAAATTATATAACCTGGATTAGGTGCTAATCAATTTTTATTGTCAGATATGTAGGTAGATAAATAATAAATAATGAAAATAAATATCAATGATCTGAATGATCAAGTTTTTGAATTAAATAAATAATTTAAAATGACAAAAAAAAAGGTTTTTAACAGTATGAGTGGAGTTTAAAAATTTTACATTAGTACCTACTTACATAAAATATATATCCAATTTTTTTAAAAAACCGAAAATCAAAAAATACCCTCTTGAAAGTACTATTTAGAACTAATTTTTTATTGAACGATTCTTCACTTCAAAACTCCTATTCGACTCCTACTAACAGAAAAGTTGTTTCCAGAAAACAAAAAAATATCCTAGTATAAAATCAAAATTTCTGGCTCCGCTAAAAATCTAAAAGTAAAAAATATTGCGATATTTGCATATTCGTATATTTTTTTAAAACAAATTCACAGCTTTTATTTTCATATTTAAATATTAATTTTAGTTTTTAAGAACAATTTTGATTGGATAGGTACGTATTTATAAAAAATACTATTAAAACATTACCACTACCTATTTACAATTTATAAAAAAAAAAAATACTACGATCACAAAATAGGTTTATATATTTACACAACAGTTTTAATTTTTAAAGCTATAAATTGGTTTTAAATATAAAATAACGTATTTATATTTTACCTAAATTAAATTATCCGAATTATTAAGAAATATTAAATACCCTTTTTTTTAAATTGGCCTATCATCTATAAATATCAAAATTTTCCAAATAAATATTCAAGCTGTTATTTTATAAAAGCCCGTAAAGTAACCTAGGTATAATGATTAATTTTATAAGTACCTACGACCGGTTGCAAGGAAAACAAATTGTAAATGCCCAAGTCTACATACAAATACAATAACAAAAATAAAATTCGTCATCATTAATTGAATTTGACGATAATAAAATATTTAAAATGTTGTATCGATTAAAAGTTTAATATGAATCAGTAGGTAGATAATAAGTATTAACTATTACAATAATAAAGTACACAAGTATCTCTATATAATAAGTTTATATATCTACCTATTATGATTAAAATCATATCATTAAATTACTATTATAGATAGATAAAAAGATAAATCATGAAGTTATTCGTTAAATTATACCGTAGGTTTCGTTGTAATAAACTGAAACAAGTGCACAATGTACAGTTAATCCTTTAAATTTCAATCCAAATACACGAAAATATATTTAAGCACCAATATTAGTCTTGAACTTTTTTTTAAACCACAATTGAAATACCTAAGATACTTGTTATGGGAGTACCTATACCTAATATTATAGTTGAATATAATAATATATTATTAAAGTAAATTTTAGGGAAATACAATATGCAGAAACTCTCAACATCAGAATTTGCATATTTTTTTGATAACAAAATTCCTGACGCAGATAATTTCAGGATTTTAAGAATGGAAAAATATCAGAGCTCTGTGATAATTAAAATAAATACCTACTTAACAAAAAATGTAACAGTCAAATAGTAGTTTATTTAATATTTTTAATAATATTAGTTTGATACTTTATTATAACATTCAATAATATAGTAATCTATACATACCTATATCTATAGTCGTAAAATAGAGTAAACTATTTTTCCGAAGTTAGAATTAAAAAATAATACATATTGTTACCAAATAAATTTTCCCTATTATTTTATTAAGTGTACATATTCTTACAATTATAACTAAAAATAATATATGTCGTAAAACTACATTATGTAATAATTAATTCATGTAAAAAAAAAAAACAATTACATTAAATATTTTTTAAGCAGCTTTAATGAAATATTCATAATAAATAAATGTATATGTACCGATAACTAAAACATTCTAAAAAAACTATAGAAAACATTCTACTATCAATATAAAATCAATGCAATAATATCGTTTAATATTAAGATTTAAAAAAATATACAATATACAGTAATAATATTTCCAAGCTTCAAATTATATTCTAAAAAACGTATAAGTATTATACATTTGTTAAATATTTTATTACTTTTCTAAAATAAATACCTTCAACCTATAAACTTGTAAATTATAGTTATTTTGAATTACTTTTAATTATAATAGATATATTATATTATATGTAAGTTATGTTAAAAATTCAAAAATAAAAATATAAAAATAGATAATTTTAAACTACTTAAAAAATAGCTTATTAGCTCATATTATTTGAATACAATTTTATATGATTTATTATTCTCTGATGTAGCACTAAATTAATCTTCTTAAAAACACAAGTAATTGTATTTTCTTTGATAAAACGTGCATTTGTCGTGATGTCAACGTTCGTGATTTTAAAATTATTATTAATTAAAAATAATATCATAGTTTTATTTAATAAAAAATAAATAATAAAAAATTTAAAGAATCATCTTTTGAGCTTAAAATTGTGTAGGTTTACAATATTGTATACTTATATAGGTATATTGGTTTTTCAGATGTACCTAATTGTTAATTAATTAAGTAATTAAATAATATATTTCATATAAAATGTAATATGAATATATCAAGCATTATCTCATTGTGTACTACAATATTTTTTAAAATTTTAATATTTCAAAAAATATTAACGCATTAAAAAAAACCATTTTCAAAACTTTATTACTTGTAAAAAATGATACCAAAATTTCAAAAATTAAATTATATTAATACTCGAATAAAAATTTTAAAGCGAAATTTGATCTCACTGTTCACCAGTCTTCCCTATACTTTTTTTAAAATAAACTTATTAATATTATAATTTGAAATACAATTTTCAAAAAAATGACTAATTTCAACATTTAAAAAAAATTCTATGTAGTAATTAAAGAGTTACCTACTTATAATTAAATAATACAGTTTATGTTTACTCCTATAGGTACAATAATATAAAAAAAAACCAAAAATGTTGTTATACGTGTCATCATTTTTAGTGTTTTTTTAAAAAAAATAATCGATTTAACAATGTACGTAAGTAAAAAATTCACTGAGTTACAACATTTTAAAACTTAAAGTATACAATTTAAATTTATACTATTTACAAAAATTGAGAAATACTTCAAATCTATAAAATTGATTAATATTTAATACCTAATATATTTTAATATAATTTATATTTATATCTATATTTTTTACTTTTTTGTGTCTTTTTAAATACACTTAATTGTCATTATCAATATTTTTTCATAGATAGATATTTATTTAAAAATCGAACTCATTCGTAACTTTATTTAATTTAATTTTAATATCGGTAAAGAATGCAGTTTGATTGATATTAAAATTAAATTAAATTATAAAATATATAGAGGACAACATACAAAAATATAACAAAAATAAAATGTATAGCGGACAAGACACTACTTCATACGCAGTGTTTTTTTTAAATATAAATTATAAAAAAAAGTTACAATGGATCTGAAAAAATCGTTTCGATGAAAAACTAAATATTTCTAAAAAAGAGGTATCCTCAATAAAATTGTCTTTGAAACATTTTTTATAAGAACTGGGTTTATAACTCCAAGACCACTTTAAATTACCTATTTATTTGTGGATAAGGTACCTACTTAAATACATATGTAATTGAATAAATATCATGATTAGTGATTACGAAACAATAGCATGATAGGTATAACTTATAATTATAAATTACTTCGTAAAAGTATTTATATTCATTTATTATATTAAATATTTTTAGTATAAAATATTCTGAGCTGCCTATTTAGAACGCATTAAAAAATAACAATATAATTATAACGAAGTTAATATAGTGGCTTTAAAATATTATATGTTTTTTTTTAACTTTTGGGGGACGATAATAATTTGTTGGCACTACCTGCATTTAGAGTCTGCGCACGCCTATCATTATATAGGTACAGTTATTTTTAAGTTTAGGATTTGAGAGTCATAAAATAAGTTTGCATACACTAAATAAAAGAATTTTAATATAAGTAATAGTGAAATTGACCTTTATGCATTTTTGCATTTCTTTATTATATCAAACTACCCAAGAAAAATTGTACCAACACATACAATGGCGTAGCCAGGGGGATGGCTAAGGGGGCTATAGCCCACCCCCCCTCCATGGGCCAATGCTGTGGTTTTTTTTTTTAGCTATTTATGCGCTAATTTGATTGCAGTTATTCAGTAATAGTTGTGGTTTTGTTATATTCTGTAGTTATAATTTTGTTAATAACAATTATTAAAAAATGGACGATAAAAGAAAACAATGTATGAACACAATCATTGTAATGCAATAAAAAAGAAAAGTTCAAAGAAGATGACGTTGTTAAAATATTTGATCAAAATACTCCTAGAAGACTGTAGTTATAGCAGTAATAGGCTATAGCAGAATCTTAATAGTTAAAATAAAATATATATTATAAAAATAACAATACTTTATAATATATATATAATAAAAAATTTATATATATTATAATAAATATATAAAAAGAAAATAAACTAAGAATACTCATAAAATGTTTATAAAGGCAAAAAGAGTTTCGTCTATAAGTCATCATCAGGTTAACCTATACATCATTATCTACCAAGAGGACGTTATACATACGATTTTTAAGGAGTTCTGTATAGGAAATTTGTATGAAATTTTAAGAAGAATAAAAATCTAATAATTTAAAAATATTTAAGTACAGTTTAAAAGTAATTTAAAAATAAATCTGTGTTAGTACCACTTTTTATTGTTTGTGTAATCACGATATTTTTTAACAAAACTGTTAAAATATTATGTCAATGTTTTAATATTGTATCAAAATTTAGTTTCTTAACTTTAATTACAGTTTTTTACGATAAAACAATGCATGTTATATAATAATGAAACTAGTTGATACCTTTATAAACATTTTACAAATACTCTATGCACATTTTTAATAATATATATTAATTTTGTATTATATAATATATAAAATATTATTATTTTTATAATATAGGTTGGTACTCGTATATATATATATATATAATTTTCTTTTAAAATTATTTCATAATATTATTATATTTTGTGTTATATAACATTAAACCAATATACTATTTGACACTTTTAAGATTTTAGTACATTTTTTTATTATCTACATAGGTAATATGTGATCTTAGCCTCCCCCATACGAAATTCCTGTCTACGCCACTGAACACGTACCTATTTCTGTTTAGGATTGTATTGAATTATAACAATCAAATATGTCGTGGCTAAACGTATGAGCTGTGATAAAAAAAAAAAATAATAAAAAGATTATATTACTTAATCCATTAGGTTATCATACAATTGAAACACTGATTGACACAAAGCCCCGATTCAAATTTTTTACAGGAAAGCTGTACAACCTTTCCATTACCGATTTATAATAATATGATTTTATTTCCTATAGTCATTTAGTTGTTTTTCTGATATTAATTACCTATGTTTTTATTTTTT
The DNA here is from genome assembly GCA_025469235.1 of Pemphigus obesinymphae. Taxonomy (NCBI): domain Eukaryota; kingdom Metazoa; phylum Arthropoda; class Insecta; order Hemiptera; family Aphididae; genus Pemphigus; species Pemphigus obesinymphae. Next base: position 12,101 of record JAIPRL010005955.1, on the reverse strand, counting down.
TTCATTTTTTTTATTTAATGTTTAATAAAATGAAAATTTTCTGATATTTTAAAATTTAAGTTAAATTAATCTAAAATATATAAGAATAATAAACTTTTGGGCTTTTACCCCATCACATTATAATAATTAAAAATAATGTATCTTACGATAGAGACCAAAATTTCCGATGAAACCTTTAAAAAAATTAAAATAATCATAATAATAATATTTCATAATGTTCCCGTATGAATATTTTTTATAATAAGACACGATTTTTTTTTTTTTTTAATAGTTCAAATAAAAACACGTAGATGGGCTGTTATTCCAATCAATGTTTATTAAATAAGTCAATGAATCAAAAATTATAGCACGTACCGCATGAAAGAATGATAAATCTACTGAAAAGAAACCACATGCTGAAACTTTAAGTTCTCTGTTTATTATTTGGTATGTAAATGAATTTATCTGAAAAATGTTTAACGAATAACGTGATTACATAAAACCAGTTTTTTTAAACTTACAAAAGGAATAATTAGCTATACTAAAAATAAATATTTTAAATTTTCATTTACCAGCTAAAATTTAAAATACAAGTATAGGTAATTTATATAATACATATTATATCTATGATTATATTAATATTAAAATACATCTATTATTATGACATTTACTTTTTAATTAAAATATATAATTTTTTAAGATTGTACATATTATTATCATACTTACCAACAAAACTGTTGAAATATCTAAATTTTTGGTTTTTATCAGATTCCTCAATGACTTTAAAACTGAATGTTTGCCCTGTTAAAAAAGATGGGACAAAATTATCTAATCAAATGAATGTATATGTAAATTTAAATGTATTGAAATATTGTCTCTGTTCAATTGTACATAAGATCAAAAATATTATCTACTTGATCTATATTTCCGACAGAAAAACTAAAATTTATCCAAAACATGGGATCAAATCTAAGAATTATGTACATTTAGAAAATTCTTTCAACCGACACTATTGTCACAATTTTGTGCATTACCTATCTTGATTTTTCTGTTCACCAAAAATAACTTAAATCGCTAGTTTGGTTTATATTTTATGGGGAATAGGATTTTTAGTTTATTGGCTATAAATACGGTGATTAAACATATAATTTTAATTTTGGTTTCAATACCGATTATTATTAAGGGTGTGCAAGTTAACGAATTATTTTAACTCATTAAGAGGACGCCACACACTCGTTTTTTAAGAGGTTTTATATAAGAAATTTTTATAAAATTTTAACAAAAATGAAAATCCAACAATTTAGAGATATTTTAATATATATTGTTGTGTAATCGTTATATTTGTCTAAAAAAACACGTTATACCTACCTTTGTATTTCGAGTTTTATGGCTTTAAGAATAATCATAAATGAATTAATTACTTAATAAATATTATTAAATAAAAGATAATAACTTTTTTTAACTTTTGACAGAGGTCAATATCATATAAATTATATATCGTAAAGATGTTGAGGTATTTAAATCATTAAAGTCTTAATTCTTTATTAAATCTTTTTGTTTTAAGACCTAAAAATTTAATACAATGTCAGTTGTACGTTACTTCAATTACATTCAAATATTCTTTAAAATCGTTAGTGACAATTTTTATTTATAACCATATCAAATTATGATTTGAAAATTTAAAAATATGTTGTGTGCTCTATAATATGTATAATTATTGTATATATACTGTTCTAATGTATATACTATATACTTATCATTTTAACAATACCTAATTATATTATAACATATTTACAAATTTTCGAATTTTATATTTTAATATGTTTTGTATTATTGTATTACCTATATTTTTTATTATTATTACCTAATACTATTGTAAACATTAATATTTATTTTTTTAATTAATAACAATACAATTTTGAAACATTAGAACTGCTTTTCACTGGAGCTTTTCATAGAAATTATTGATACCTATGTTATTTTTGCAAATAAATATATTAATAGAGAAAAAATAATAGGGTTTGGTAAATATATGAAATATAAATTTGCAAAACTTTAGATGAACGTCGTTTATAAAATAATTAACCAAATTAAATAATTTAACCAACATAATGTGACTAAAAATCAATTTGGTTGTGGTCGAAATGGAGTGTTTAATCATTTTAAATTTAAATAAAATAATACGTATTTATCGTTCCGTAATAGTTAAAAAAATAACGGCGGGTATTATATTATATTTTATATAATAATATAAATATTTTCTATTACTAAAATATAAAATGTCGATTTCTATTTTAACTTTTATCGGAGGCGATTCGAGTATACAGTATTGAACTACCTGATATGAGAGGTAATTTGAATGCTGAAATTTTTTTAAAACGTGAGGCAATTTTATTCCAGTAATTTTTATTAGGTAAAAAAATATGGGAGGCAATTCTAGCCGTAACCGACGGTAGGCAATTCGTGAGCACCGATACAAATAGTAGAATAATTGATACAATTTCCTACACTGAAAATTAAAAACCTTATTCAGAAAATTTGCATCTTTCTTCGGACCAAATTTAACTTAATTTAGATGCTTTGTATAAAGGTCAACATGTTGAGTTTTCCAAAAAGTAACGCGTTAAGTGTAACCTAATAAAAATGAACTTATGAACCTATGAACTTAATTTTAACTTTTAACTCACTAATGTCCAGCCTAGCCAATTATTTTAACATCGTTTATATTAATTTTAATTTAATGGTATAAAATCGAAGTATAATAAAGATTTTACCGGAAACTGCGGACGGTTTTTTTCGAAAATACACTAATTTTGATTTCTCCCCTTTTTTCTCGGCAGTTTACCTCCAACCTTATTGTGCGGGGAACTGAGGAAACCTAACGTAACATTGATGTTCGCCGTGACTCACCACTTGTTTGATCCTTTCGGCCCGATAAGAGATGAACACGATCCGGAACGAGACGCACGTCAGCTGACACACCAAAGCCACGATCCAGTGCAGGCCGGCCGTGTCCGTGACGTCGCCAGGTGCCGACCTCGAACTGTACGCCAGAAGCATCATGATGCACACGTACGCGTGTCCGATGAACAGCAACATGTTCGAGGTCAGGTTGACGGCCAGGTCGAGGCCGTAGCACTGGGACAGATGGTCCACTAGCCGGCATCCGTGCCAGTAGTCGCGCCACACCGCCTCCAGCTGCCAGTGCACGGGCTGGCGTTTGGCGGCCCACGACGCGCCGCGGCCGCGGGCGTCACAGGCCGCGACCAACCGGGCCAACCGGTCGACGGTGTTGCGGCACGCGTTTTCCGCAGCGCGGCAGACGGTGACGATCGCGCACTCGACGACCACCGGCACCGCGGCCACCGGCAAGCACACCAACAGCATGTCGGCGACCGCGAACCTGTCCGGAAAGGCCCAGTGCACGGCCACCGACTTGCCCAACACTGCCGCCGTGACCACGGCCGCGTACGTTCCGGCCGCGCCCCAATGCGGCCATACCGTTCTGGGCCCGTCCCCGCCCGCCACGTGCAGGTCGTCCCGGCCGCCGCCGCCGCCGCCACCACGCGTCAACACGTCGTGCACACTGTTCAACAGACGGACCGTGCCGGACGGCCGGTGCACGGTGGCCACCGCGATGGACACCATGGCTTGTACGGCGCCGGCCGCGACGGTGAACCATTCGACGGACGACGGACATTCGAACATGTCCATGCACCACGGCGACGGGCCGATCAACGTCGCGCACCGCCGCAACGCCAAGTACAAGAGCACCGCCAACAACGCGTTGTACGCCAAGAACCGTTTGTCCGTCGAAAACACGTTCGTGCTGCCGTCCGTAACGTGGCCGGTACCGTCGCCTGTAACCGCGTGAAAAACCGGTTGCGACCATTATATATATATATATGTAATAATAACATCAAAACAACGGATATTTTTTTGGAATAATTGCTGATGAATTATTTAGCCGGTGATTATACCTAATCATTAGGTAACGATGGTCATTGGATTATTAAAATTATAAGTAATGTCGTTAATTTCATTAGAATTCAGTGGTTCCCGACCTTTTTATCATCGAGTACCTACCACCAGACACTTTTATGGTCAGTACCACCTCAAATCTAAAACTAAATTAGAAGTCAAATTTTTTTTAACATATGTTTTTATTGTTCATTCATTTATTAACATTTTTTTTACTATTTGATATTTATGAAAGTAAGAAAATCTTGATCTTTAGTTAAACCTCAATATTTAAATTACAATTTTTAAATTTAATGTGATATTTACTGTTGTTTATTTTGTATAAGAACATCAATATCAGGCTGAATGGAACTTATTTTCACTCTGAATATCGAACCTACTTCTGTACATACTTATTTTTCAAGTACCTACAAAAATTCAGAAAATCCACTCTCACACAAATGAGTAGTGACAAATGGAGTTCAACATTGTAATGCTTACTTGAATAAAGAGATGGGTATTCTAGTTTTGGTGACATCCAAAATCAAATCAATGTTTTGTCTTTAAATGCGTTTTTCATTTAGTTATCACTTAGGTATCATAGAATACGCTTTACCGATAATGTTATAGAGATTACCATTATCTAAAATCTAAATTGCTACGATTACAAACCGCATGATATTTATAAAATTAGCTAATATCAAATAAACTAAATAATATTGAATGCGAATAGTAATAAAAAAAAATGATATCAAAAAATGTTTTCGGGTACCACCTACGAACCGATGGATAAGTCAATAATATATATATAATATAGGTATAGGTAATTGGAAAAAGTCACTATTCAAAATTAGAATACCTGTTGGGTAGTGACTAGTTGGGTTAACTTTATAAATGTAAAAACAAATACAATTTTCTACAGAAAACCAACAATATTGTGCAAATAAGTAACTAGGTATAACAAATTAACGACTAAAACTGTGGCCGTTCGTAGACGAACAGGTTTACATAATATCTGCCAGAATGTCTTTAACGATAACATTCAAATTCCGGTCGGTAATATTTTCATCGCGTATAACAGGTCATTCCCACAACACCGATTTAGTCTGTCGAGAAACACTGGGAACACACGGGAAAACTGTTCCCAGTATGGAATACTATACTGTTCCTAATATATGCATTAAAAGTTTTTCTAAAATTGTATATCAATAATAATACTATACTCACAATATTTTGACTTTTTCTATAAGAAATGTTATCTTTATTATTTTAGAACACGATAGTAGATACCATTATTATCTAGGTGTATTGTAAAATGTAAATTATTATAACACTCGCATACCTATCGAAATTTATCATGAAATATTGGCAATCCCCTTTCTCGGTACACACTCGTAACTCGTAAGTCGTATACTATGGTCATGTTTTATTTTAAAATGTCGTTACATGGAAAAAATCGTGTAAAAATTTGTTGAACACTGTTGAATGCACGTGTTGTTCGGAATTTGATAACATGAAAAAATTACCGGATTCAAAGAAATGTGTTACTGATACATTTTGTAAAATTATTTTAGACGAAGAAATATTAAATATTACGTGTCAACGGAGGATAATGAAAACTAAAAATAAATTAAAGATAAGACAATATAAATTACAATACATTATAACGAACAATAAAAGATACATTTACTGGAAATCGGACATTTCGACGCGGCCGCGGCATATTTTTTATGCGATTTGTAATTTTCAAATAAAATATATTATATTACAAAAAATAATAATATATATGATGAAACAAATATATCATAACAAGTATCGTTTTTATTAATTTTTTCAAATTGTATGTACCTAATGATAATTATCATTTATTGTATTGGGTACAGTCGTACAATAACATTTAAGTAGGTATTCAGGTTTAATTTTTGATAGGGTAGGTGTATATATAAAGAAAAAAAAAACAAATTATTATCATAGAATTTCATATTATTATGAAAAATAATGGCAGCAGTCACCAGTGGCGTACGATGGGAAACCGTCAATGGTACAATCCAGTCAAATATAGCTGTTATCATGTAACGTAAAAACCGACTATAATATAAATCTTTGAATACTGTGGGTTAGGTACAGCAGTTAAGATAAATAAAGTTAAATTAAAATTTTTATATTATATAAAATAGTAAGCGAATATAACATTAGTATGAAATTGTATGGTAATAATTTCTTTTTTTTTTATATATATATATATATATATATATACGATATACCTATACGCTATCGGTCTATCAAAAATTAAACTTAAATACTTTAATGTTATTGTACGACTGTATCCAATACAATAAATAATAATTATTACATGAAATTTGAAAAAATGTATAAAAACGATACTTATTATGTTCATTTTATATATATATTATTATTTTTTGTAATATATATTTTATTTTAAAATTACAAATCACATAAAAAAAAAATGCCACGCCGAAAATATGTCCTAGACCCACATTTGTTACGTTCAGTCAGTTAACTCGTTGGGTTAATTCGTGGGCTTATTTAGGAAACGATATCGATCTATGGTTAAAACTCAATAAATTGTCCTTACGCTATATAAAAAAAAAAAATGTTTATAGGTACATGCACTGAACGAAAAATCACAATCAATATAATAATAAAATAGATTAATTTGATAAATAAATTATTAATAATGACCCCATAAACAGTTTATCAATTTGATAAAATAATATTTGTTAATCCCTGAATTTACAAATTTTATTAATTCAACAAATTATTTATTGCATCAATAAAATTGATTTTGAAATCAAAATAGCTAGTGGGTATAGCATTTTTATAAATTCTTTGTTATATCAATAAATTGACTTATAAATCAATAATGTATAAAATGTTTATTAATTTAAACAAATTATTGATTTGATTAAAAAAGTGTTTGTACCATTAATACATTTTTTGTTAATTGTTTTCACGAAAATTCTTGATTATAAATATTTTTTTCATCTTAATAAAATACATTATTACACGTAAATTATAATAATATTATATACATATTACTTTAAATAAATAAAAATAACCGGGTAAAATCATGCATACAGAATCACAGTGAAAATCATTATGTATGCGTGTACAACACAGTGTGTGTTAAAAAGATATTAATGTATAGTAAAATAGTTTACATTAGTCAAGTGTAAAGTTTATTTATTCGCAGGAGTAGGTACCTACTTATTGTCATTCCTGTATATTGTGTTTTACAAAAAAATATCCAGAAATAGATGTACGTTGGTTTCAAAAGATTAAATATAAATTTACTCTCGTAATTATATGTAATTGTATTTTTTAAATTTATAAAATTGACGAAATCCATAAGGTCCATAAGTTATTACTGTTTTTCAATAAATTAATATTAACAGATAATACGATATTGGCATAACATTTTAGGAAAACTTCCAAGTTTTCATAATACGAAAACCTATTTCAATTTGGATAAGTAGAAGTCAATATATCAATTAATTATTAATAAATCAGCACGCATTGAAGAAATACGTGTATACACATATTGTGATTGACGGGCGGCGAGTCGAAAGAACTTATGACGTCACACGTTATTTTCAAACGGCGATAACGATGGAACGGAGCAACAGATACTTTTTTATTGGTGTCCTTTTTTTAGTCATACGTTTTACTAGCAATTTAACTCGTATCTATTTTTGTCCTCGGGTAGTCCTTAAAAACGTTAAAATATATAATTATAGGTATAAGTAAGTTAAGAGGTTGCCGGTACCATTTTGTGTACACAATTCTGCTTTGCGAGAAAAACCATCATTGTAAAGTTAACGTTAATGTTTTTAGATTATTATTGAATCGAGGAAACTAATGGTATTACAATAATATTTTTTTTTCCTAGGAAAATATTATCGGCTGAATCAATCGAGCAGGAGTTTTGGAGTAAAAACTTGTTTAACAGCAAATTGGTTCTGAAGACGTCATTTTTAGATTTTTCATTTTTTTTTTCGAAAAATTGCGGGTAAATATGACAAATTTATTAACTATTATTTTTCCAGTTAAAAAAATATCCATCATAAAAGGGCCCTTTATGCTTTAAAAAACTACTAGAAAAATCAAAAAATGATCTCTTTAAAAAGGTCTTTACTCCATATGACTTAATCGCCAAAGATGTAAAAAATATATATAGATTGCATTATAATTACCATAAAATATACAATTGCAATTATACAGTTTAAGTGTACTAATATTTCGGTTAAACTGAACTGGGTCACTCGCAAGATTCCGCGATCGATTCGCACACTTGAACAATTTAGTTGAAAAATATCCCTCCATTAATTGTAAAATACCACATAAATAAAAACGATTACCACATCACTAGTTTCTAATATTTTTGTGCTTAGGCATAATAAACTACACTATTTTTTCCTTCTTATCTCATTTAACTCTTGCTGGACTCCATTTACCCGAAAAACGTAGGTATATAGAAATAAAAAAAGCCTCAATATATTTCTTGCTTCGCTTAGAATCTAAAATACAATTTTAAAACATTCTTACTCCAGGTAGTTCTACAATAAATCATTAGGAATTTTAAAAGTGTTAAATTGAAATTTTTAGCTACTTATACCCATAACAGAATATTATACGATTAATTTTTTCATTTTAATTATTACGTTTTTACATTTTTGTGAACTTAGATTCTGAATACAAACAAAAATTATTACATAATTAAAATTACAATATAATGAAAAACAAACTTACTCTTTTTAGAACAACAAATTTTATTATCAATTTCTCTGACCATCGACAACCCAAATATTTGAGTCGTTATATAAAATGGACCTAAAGTTTTAAATCCATACGTTTTACTCATTAACACCATTATTAATAATGAAACTATAAGATGTAGGATTCCGAGAGATCGACGAGAAGTGCAAGTTATTATTTTTTTTCTAAAATAATATTATACGAGTTACGGGTTACGAAATATAGAAAATATATTTTTGGTATATTATACACTATTACACTTGTATACGATGTATAATAATGATATAAATCCAAATGAGCAGTCTACGCATAATAATAGTATCTACATAATAATATATTATTATATAGTAGTTGGGTAAACATACATCACTTTAATGATATACCTACACCCATCTAAATGATACAGGTACCATATAAAGCAAATTATTAATAAATGGAAATTGTATTTGTATTTTTTTTTTTTGTTTTCTTGATTGAAAAAATGCTTTATCGTAATCATTAAAAAACAATAACCTACCTAACAATTTAAATATAATAATATTATCTTAATAGTAGTACTCACTACTCTTACATCCGATTCATATACCTATTGTTTATAATGTTAAAAAAAATGTACTCAAATAAGTCAAGTAAAAAATTTACTTAAGAGCGTCGAATTGATTATTAACGAAAAATAATTTTAACTTGTTTAAAAAAAAGTTAATTCGAAAAATTAACATTGAAATATTTAAAATTATTTAATAAAAAGTGAAAAAAATAAAAAATATATACCTAAATATTATTATATAAAGTTATATAACACTGTGAATGTGTTTGAAATTAGTATTATAAAAATAAATTGTCAATATAATTTCGATTAAAATAATATAATATAATAAACTCTTAGTTATAAAAATTAACAACTATAAACTCTGCTCGGTATATAGAATACTGGTGGTAGATATATTGCATTTGAAGGCAATTTATTATAAATTATTTATTTTGATAAAATGATTCTAAGCCAAAAGCTTCGGTGTATGTATATATACTCGTATATATATAATATAATACGATTATTACTATTGGCATTTAACATTTATATAGCTAATAAAAATACGACATCAATATACATAGTGCTGTAGTAAATATTTTGTGTAAATTTCAAGTTTCTCTCATTTTAATTTTCCAATCTATAATAATTTTCGGTTTTTTTTGGTAGTTATAATATTATAATATCTAATATCACCTATATAGTTTATAATTTATAACAATTTATATAGTATCTAATTTACAACAACTTTTAGTGATATTTCCATTATAAAATGTACCTGGTTTTTGTACGCTTCTGTAAACTACTTGGAAAATCAAAAAATTACCTCTATACGCTCAGAATATAAAATAAAATAAAATCGGTAACCATGAAAATGTTATTTCTTGCATTATTTATTTATTATTTATTTATTTATTTGTTCCATTATAAAAAGTAGTTTATCTGTACGCTTAAGAAAACTATAATGAAAAACCTTTTTAAAATGGCAACTAGAATTAATTTTCCATAAAAAAAACCTCGACTCCTTCTGCTGAAAATGTTGCTCATAGAAAAAAAAATAACATAATTTATTGTAAAACTTAACTTTCTACTACGTAAATCATATTTCTTTCGATTATTCCCTTACATCCTCATCCTATGATGCGTTATATGAATGAAGAATAGCATATTAAATATAAAGAAAATTAGTAAATATTGGAGTTTAAGGTTACATAACGCTTTTCTTTATTGTAAATGTTCATAGTATACTCTTAAAACAACTCAATACTGTATAAAGTATATTTAATAACTACCTATTATCTAGTTTTATAGTTTTGCCTCATCAACATTGTAATCCAAAAAACTTTCATTTGGTGTTAATAAATAAATAAATAAATATTATTATAATAATATTCTTGTACATAAAACAATAAGCTTACTGATTTTATTTTACATTTTTCTCCGTAATCAAACGGTATAGGTAGTAGGTAAGTGCGAGACGAAAAAAATATTGATTATTTTTAAAATATAGCACATAGGTATGACATAATATCTATTTAAATATTTTATTTCTATTTCAGTATATTATAATTAATATTCACTAGTTTATCGATTTACGTTATCCAACTTTTAAATAAATAAATATTCAAAAGTTCGACTATTTAAAAATAATTTCGGGTTTCCGGTTTATTCGTAGTAATTGCAATTTTGTATATTTTATATACATATTTGTATATGTATTATATATATATATATATGTATGTATATATATATATTCAACATTAAAACTTAAAGTACACGTACCACTGTTTGTAATAAAATTTAAACATTACTTGGGTTTTGATTTTAGCAAGAATATATTGTTGAAGTTTTTGTTGTTCGATTTGGCCACGATTTTTATGAAAAAATATATCGCTTATATTATAATAACATTTGTAATTTTTATCCAGCGGCGGATATAGAAATTTTTTGTTAGGCAGGGGAGGGCAAAAGCCTGAAATTTTACAACATGTTAAGATTATTCCATGTTATATTACATAATAAATCATAGATAGTATAATAACTTTAGGCTTTATCAAGCGGGTGGCAAGTGAGTTAAAACTGTCCACGCCCCTTAAGGCTTTATACTGCGCTTTTGTCAGTTCTATATTGGAGTATGGCTCAGTTATCTGGGATCCAAGTACAGTTACATACTCTTATCAGCTTAAACGTGTTCAACGTAAATTCCTGAAGTTTGTCAGCTATACACTTAAAATCGATTGCCCTGCTTATATTTACTCTCCTGTTTTATCCCATCTTCACTTAGATTCTCTTGCTGACCGTATAGGCATGCAGCAAATTTAACTTTTATTTTAAATTTACTAAATGGAAAAATAGACTCTCCTACTCTATTATCGCAAATTCCACTTAAAGTACCTTCTCGTTTCACACGTCAATCTGTCCCATTCCACATCCCACTGTTTCGTTCTTGTTATGATAAAAATCAACCCCTCCGTCGTTGCATGATACTAGCTAATTTTGACCCCTCTTTTTCTTATTGTTAATCAATTTGTTTTTCGTTTCTTTATTGTCAGTTATTGTTATTAATATTATGTCCCTGTGGAGGGGGCTAAGAATACTTCCACGGTTTCCTCATGCCTGTCGTAGAAGTCAACTAATTCAGGTTGCGTCAGGTCGACAGCCGGCATAAAACTTGTCAAAAAGTATGAGAAGTATTAAAAAGAATATAGGCGAGTTTTCCCATCTCGGATTTTCGCGGGGAAAACAAAATTGCGTACTTGGATGTGGAGATAGCCTAAGGGACCAAGTGACCAGTACCAGCCTGACAGCGGCTGCGGTAGCCGTTCCATCAGTTATATGTGCGGGTCTACCCAACGGC